>PVIY010011676.1:0-64511 GCA_004026745.1 Myrmecophaga tridactyla
GATTTAGTTTGAAATGCTAGTGATCAATGAAAGGGATCAGTAAGGGGTATGGCCTGTAAAATTTTTTTTTCTGTTTGTTATATTTTTCTGTTGTCTTTTTATTTCTTTTTCTGAATTGATGCTAATGTTCTGGGAAATGATCATGATGATGAATATGCAACTATGTGATGATATGGTGAATTGCTGAGTGTATGTGTTGAGAATGTTTGTGTTTCTTGTAATTTTTTTAATTAATAAAAAATTTTAAAAAATCATTAAAGGGGAAAAAATAAACAAATAAATAGAAGTGTCTTTCAAGCCAATTACTTCAGGTCATTTCATTGCAGTTTGATTTGGTGAAGCAGGATTAGTTGCTCCAGATAGAGGAATGAGGGTTGTTTCCCTAGGGGAGGTGGTTACAGGTTTAGCAGGCACTTATGGGTTAATTTCTTTAGGTAGTGGCTGGATGGCAGATTCCTCTGGGCAGACTGGAGGCCGGGAAGCTGTTTCCTCAACAGAGGCTGAAGGTCAAGAAGCTCTGTCCTCAGGGCAGTCCATTACAGATCTACCTAGCAAAGGCTCAGAAGATTTCAAGGATTCCATCTTCCCATTGCTATCATTATCAAGTCATATGTCATCAACCCAAGTTTCAGTATCTTACTCTTTGCTAAACAAAGCCCTTACTTGTTATTAACAGCAGACACCCTGCAAAGTTGAGATTTTAATTTACAATGTAAATCTACTACTCTCAATGAGGCTTTGGTCTGTTTTTCAGAGATCTCAAGTCTGCGACCACAGAAAATAAGATTTTCTTTTAGGGCACACATGAAAACTTTTACATCATGCATACAATACTTAAGGAGGAAATCTGAAGCATTCATCTCATCCCTTTCCCTCATCACTGTATCCAGCATATCTAACAACAAACAAACAACATCATTATACCTCTTAATTCCAAAAAACTCTATAAAGATGTCAAAACACTGTCACCCAGAGCCTTGCCTCATGTAAGCACACAAGTAGCAGAATCAAATAGTGCTATTTTGCATGTTTTTCTTGCCAAATCACCCCATGGACTGTCAGTGCCATCTTGATTATTGGAAACAGAATCATTAGTCCCTTTGAGTCCAACCAGAGTAGAAAACCAATTGTAAAAACCCATTTTTAAGATTCTGTTTCACAAGAACCACTCTTGGTATCATGTTCTATTAGTCAGGATTCTCTAGAGAAACAGAACCAACAGGAGATGTCTGTAAATAGGGATTTTTAAAGGCATCTCAGACAATGGAAGAGTACAAAATCCGTAGGGCAGGCTGTGAAGTTGACAGCTCCAGGGAAGGGTCTCAATGAACTCCAAAGGAGAGGATTGCTGACTGAAGAAGCAGTGAAAAAAGTCTCTCTTCTGCTTCAATAGTCTTCAACTGATTGGATTATCCCATTTGCAGGAAATATGCCCTTAGCTGATGGCAAATGTAATCAGCCACAGTTGCAATCAACTGACTGAAATTTTAATAAACCAGCCTTCTGATTTATCAATGAGCCATGAAATATCCTTGCAGCAATGGTCGGGCCAGTGCTTGCATGATCAGACAAGTGGGTACATCACCTGACCAAGCTGCCACCAAAACCTAACCATCACAGATGGTATATGGAAAAAGTATAGTCAAGGCAAACTAGAGTCTGTAGTCAACAGTAACATTGTAATATACTTCCAGTAAATGTAAAAAAAAGTCAATATACAAAGACTAAATGTCAATAAGAGGGGGGTATAGGGAAGGAGTATGGGATTCTTGGTGTTGGTGTTTGTCCTTTTCATTTACTTTTATTTTTTGTAAATTTTTATTCTTCATTTTTCTTTCTTCCTCTTCCTCCTTCATTTCAGAAGAAATGGAAATGTCCTCATATAGACTGTGGAGGTGAATGCATAACTAAGTGATTATATCAGGAACAATTGATTATTCACTTAGGATGGATTATATGGTACACGAATAAAATTGTTTTAAAAATTAAACAGAAAGATACAAGTGCTGGAGAAAATGTGGAGAAAGGGATGTACTGTTCTCTCTTCACTGTTGGTAGAGAAATTGGTAGAGGAGCAGCCCATCTAGAGGGCAGTGTGATGGTTCTACAGGAGGCTAAGTATAGGATTACCATATGATACAGAAATCCCATTATTAGGTATATACTTGGAAGAACTGAAAGCAGGGACATGAATGGACATTTGCACACTGGTGTTTATGGTGGCATTATTCACAATTTGCGGTGAATGAAGGTGGTCTAAGGGGTACATCGAATGAAGAATGGAAGGGCACACTATGGTCTGTACATACAATGGAATATTGAGCAGCTCCAATGAGGAATGAAGCTGTGAGGCATGTAACTAGGTGAACAGAATTTGAGAACAGTATGTTAGGTGAAATTAGTCAGAAATGAAAACACAAACATTACAATGTCTCACTAATATGGACTAATTATAATGTGCAAACTCTAAGAATTGAACCCAAGAGCATAGATTATCAGAGGAAGGCTTATTGTAAAGGTCCCTAGATTGTAAACTCTTACAGCTGTCACATCTATTCCTGAGTAGTAAAGGTTATTTCTAAATTCTGAGATGCTGAGCTCTTTCTGTATGGCCTGATTTGTCCCTGGAACTTTGAGTATCTGTGTGACACTTGAGACTCAGGGCTGGAGTTCTGCAGCTCTGGGGGTTGGCACTGCCTCAGGAGGCAACTGTTAAAGGGGCTGAAGAGGGAGATCAGACTTCAAATATAGATATGGATGAAGCAGATCTGGTTAGGACTAAGGTAAATCAGACTAAAGAGTAAAGGATGATGATGATTGTGTTTTAAAACTTCAGCTTCTATATGGGACCAAAGGAGATGTCTGTTTGGTGCAAAGTGTATTTTTTCTGTATTACACTATCTAATTTAACTTGTATAGTCAGTTTACTCAAACACCATAATTGCATGGAACCTTGAGGAGGGAGTGTGATCTTGTTTTGTGCAGGTTAGTGAGATGCCTCAATACATTCCAAAGTAATTTGGACAGAGAATGGAAAAATGCAAAACTCCCTTGAGGGATTGGGGGAAAATGTGGAAATATTGAATTTCCCAGCTGGCAATTCAAGATATTCCCACAAGCATTGAGAACTACCAATTTAAAAGGTCAAGCCCTCAATCTTGGGGCTTGCCTTGTGAAACTTATTCCTGCAGAGGAGAAGCTAAGTCTACTTTTAATTTGGCCTAAGAATCACTTACAAACAACTTCTTTTGTTGCTTAGTAACGGCCTCTCTCTCAAAACCAAGAGGTTGATATATCACATTCTGGCAGCTTGCAAACTAGAACACCATGTTTTAGTTTGCAAAAGCTGCTGAACTCCCTGCCCTTCCCCCTATGTGAAACATGCCTCCCAGGGGTGTAAATCTCCTCAGCAATATGGAACATGGTCCTGGGGATGAGCATCATCCCCTAAACCTTCTTGACCAGAAGGAGGAAGAGAATGAAACAAAGTAAGTTTCACTGGTTGAGAGATTTCAAATAAGGTTGAGAAGTCATTCTGGAGGTTATTCTTATGCAGTATATAGCTATCTCTTTTTCAGTTTTTAGTATATTGGAATAGCTAGAAGGAAGTACCTGAAACTTTTGAACTGCAATCAAGTAACCTTGATTCTTGAAGATGATTGTATAACTATATACCTTCATAGTGTGACCATGTGATTGTGAAAACCCTGTGGCTGACAATCCCTTTATCTAGTATATGGACAAATGAGTAAGAAACTAAGGACAAAATCTAATTAAATAACAGGAGGGATAGATAAGGGGCATGGGATGTTTCGGGTGTTCTTTTTTCTTTTTCTTTTTATTCTTATTTTTGGGGAGAAATGAAAATGTTCAAAAAATTGATTGTGGTAACAGATGCACAACTACATGATGATACTGTATTGAACCACTGATTGTATACCTTGGATGATTACATGGCATGTAAATATATCTCAATAAAATTGCATTTTTAAAAAGTCAACCCATTTTATGGTATCTGCATTTCAGCAGCTTTTGCAAACTAAAACATGGTGTTCTAGTTTGCAAGCTGCCAGAATGTGATATACCTGAAACAGAATGGCTTTTACAAAGGGAAATATATTAAGTTTCATGTTTACAGTTCTAAGGCTGTGAAAATGTCCAAATTAAGGCATCCAGGGAAAGATACATTGGTTCAAGAAGGCTGATGATGTTCAGGGCATCTCTTTCAGCTAGAAAGGTACATGGCACCATCTGCTAGCTTTCTTTCCTCATTTCATAAGGCTTCCTGGGGGTGTTTTCCTTCTGCTCCAAAGGTTTCTGGCTCTGTGGGCTCTGTTCATTCTGATGGCTCCAAACTTTTTTCCAAAATGGCTACCTCTTGAAGGGCTCTAGTAAGCAACTTCACCTTGAATGGCTGGAGACACATCTCCAAGGAAACCATATAATCAAAAGTTATCACCCACAATTGGGTGGGTCATATCTCTATAGAAACAATCAAAAAGATTCCACCTAGCAATACTGAATGAGGATTAGAGGACATGGCTTTTCTGGGGTACATAATAGCTTCAAACAGGCACACATGGGTTATAAAATTTGTTCCTTATATCAGGTTTTAATTTTTCATAATCTCAATTATGTTCTTGATTGCTTCTTAATATTAACTATAATCCTACCATGACACTTTCTAGTTTTCTAGAATCCCTTCTCTTATCAGGCTCCTTTTACATGTCATTCTATTGTTCTTTATTTATGACATTTGTCCTGTTTCCAAGAGGCTATAATTTCTTGTATCCTTAAAAAAATTCAGTTCCTACAGCAGATAATTGTCAAGGATTTACCCTTCCTCTGAGTTTTCATGATAATCTTTGAAAATCATTGCTCCAAGTTCCTCCATTGGGTTCACTGTCATTTTGGGAGCATATATTCTTCATGTTTTAAAGTTTTCTTACCTGAAAATGAAAGGCCACTGTTTGCCAGTAAACATCAAGGATGGATGTCCTTTGATCCCACTCCCTTCTGGTCAAGCCCCTTTTCCAATGTATAACTACCAACCAGTTGAATATTAACAGCTTCCAACTAAGTTCAACCTTCTAAAATGCTTTACCCACTGTGCGTCTAATAGACCAAATCAGGATTCTGCTAAAAATCTTTATGGATTTCTGAAGATGTGAATAGTTGATGAATAAGAAAATAGCAATCAACCCCTCACATGCTCTGCTTCCAGGGCCATCCTGTTTCTCTCCCCCACCAATGGTGCAGGGAATACATTTTTCCACCTCAGGATACCATGTAACATTCCCATTAAGTCCCTCCTCCTGCCTCCATCTTTCAGTCTCTGCCCAGTTGTTTTGAAGAATGGCCATCTCAGTGGTAGAAAAGAAATAGCAATGGGAGGATAGTCCCAGCACTCTGCCTTTTACAGATTGAAAGAGCTACATATGACAAGACTGAATACAAAGACCACAGAGAGGAGGTTGAAAAGTGATTATCTGTGGGAGGAATCTGACTCTCTTAAATGTTTGAAATGGTTAGCTTTATGTTTAAAATAAAAATGGGGGCAATACTAAAAGAAAATAAGAGAAAACAAATAAAATCTAGATTTCCAGTTTCTCTTGAACTATATAAAAGATTTGGAAAGACCCCTGCTGTGAGCTTTAGCTCCCCATTCATGAGACACACTGTGCAAAAAGGGCAAGAACTTTTTCCATCTCTTTCATTCCCTTATAACAACTCTCCAGAGCATACCCAGGCCCAAATATGGTGCCCATCCCTCCAGTTCCATTGGCCTTAAAGCTAGTCAAATTTCCTCCCAGATTTAGTTTGGTTCATTGTTAGTCCAAGTTTATGGCTGGATTTTGAGTTTATTCCTTCTTTGAGCCTTCAAAGGTATTTTACCACACACTGTGGAGAGGTTATACATACTATTTTAAAACAGCAGTCTATGAATCTATTTTAAAAGCTGGAATTCAGAAAACAGGACAGGATGAAACTTGTATACGCCAAATAAACTCCTCAGTTACACACACACACACACACACACACACACACACACACACACACAAGTAGCTCTTCTCCCCAACTCAGACAACCAATCATTCTGGTGACTTTGGAGTAAGATGGGAAGAAAGATGAGACCCAGTGAAACATCACAAAACAGGTCTTGAGATCTCTGAATTCTGAGCTATGAGGCTTTCATTTGTTAATGTTGATTAAATAATGAAAACAATTCCAGCTTAGGAAAATGTTAGTAATCAGCACCAGCAATAAATACTGTCATTGATTTGTGTATTTAATGAAAAAGCTAAACACTGCATTTGATTATTTTATTATGGCTAATATACCATGCCAAATGTGGAAGAATTAAAGTCTTTAAGAAAAAATAATAGTCTTACTCCTAGGGATAAAAACATGAAAAAAAGGACAAGTCCCTTAGAAAGTTCAGAGCTCAGTTGTGGAAACCAAGGTCTAAAGAGGCTAAATGACTTGCCCTAAGTCGGCCAGCTAATTGGTAATAGAATTAAATAGAACTAAAACGCAGCTACCCTGTCCCTAATTTTTCATTGTAATGGATTGAATATGCCACCCTCAAATCCACATCCACCCAATACCTCAAAATGTGAGCTTATTTGGATAAAACATCTTTGCACATACAATTAGTTAAATTAAGATTAGGTCAAACTAGATTAGGATGGTTCCTAATCCAATGACTGATGTCCTTATAAGAAGAGGGAGATTTGGAGACACATAGATATACATGTTAAGATAGAGGCAGAAATTGGAGTGGTGCAACTACAAGACAAGGAATGCCAAGGATTGCCAGCAAACATCAGTAGCTAAAAGAGGCAAGCAAGGATTCTTCCCTGCCCTACCGGCACCTTAATTTGAGGCTTCTAGCCTCCAGAACTGTGAGAGGATAAATTTTTGTTGTTTTAAGCCACCCAGTTTGTGGCAATTTGGTATGGCACTTTCGGAAACTAATAACATTTGCTGCAGAAATAACTAAACTACATTAAATAAGTTGAGAATATAGTGATTTCTATACTAATTCCATTCATTAATCTATTACTCTGCAGTTTCCAAGTGCTTTGCTAACATATTTACAGAAGGCATTATGTCATTTGATTCCTACAAAAATCATCTGATAAAAGAACATAGTATTACCATTCCATTTTATAGGTAAGGAAATGGAAGATCCAACTTTCCAATTTGACACTTGACACATTCATTCAATCAACACCACTCACCTATTCTGCACCAGGCCCCAAGAAGGCAAAGGTGGCTCAGAATCTTGAAGGTTGTGCAGTCTGGAGGAGAAACAGAGTTGATTGGACAATGTTGCAAGGGCCATCACAGAGATGGGTTCCAGCTGCTAAGCAAACAGAGAAGAAGCACATAATGTGAGAGCAGAATTAAGAGGAGGACTTATGTTTGAGGTGAGGCTGATTAGTAGGCATTTACCAGGTGTAGAGTTAAAGAAATGACATCCCGACTGAAAGAGGGGAATAACAATGCACAGAGGAATGAAATGAACAATAATGGCACAGTATTTCAGCATGTCTTCTAGGGAGGGAGTGGATTAGCAAGGGGACCCACAGAGGCATTGAGGTCAGGTTGTCTAGGTTCCTCCATACCAAGCTCAGAAGTCTGGACTTCATTCACCAGGCAAGCAGGTTTCAGGCTAATGAAGATTTTCTGTTTTGTTTTGTTTTGTAAACAAGAGTGCGATATGATCAGATTTGTCTTCTAGAAAAAGAAGTCTGTAAACTAAGGTTCTCAAATTAAACTACTTGCCAGGACCAGGAAGATAACAAAAAGTAGGGTATAGAACAGGAAGGGGGGGGCAGGGAATTAAGACAAACCGGAGGGAAATCTGATGTCTGAATTATACGGAACAGCTGCTATTCAGCTCCACCCAGTAGTTGCTCCACATGGGCCAATGTGGTCATTAGAATTTTCAGGAGAAACTAGAAATACAGAATTTTATGTAATCATATCTTTTAATTGTGAAATCTTAGTTGAAAATGTGTTTAAGACAATGAAGAAAAATGAAATGCATCAGTGGGCTATACCTATCTATGACACCACTTTGTAATTTCACCTGTATACAGTGTGAGAGACTGGCACCAGAAACACCAGCCAGGAATCTATTTCCAAAGTATAAAGCCTAATGCAGGTGAGTGAGGAATGAAAAGAAGGGACAGTCATCTCAGAATGTAGACTCAAGAGAAGAGCTACCAGGTGGTAGATCAAGCAACCTGACCAGGTGTTTGGACCCCGCTCTGCAGTTTAGTCCTTGATGTCATTATTGAGATTGTGGGTGGAGGTTTTATATTCTTAAAACATAGAAAGGAGTAGCAAAGAGTAGGTTCTGAAAAACAAGGCCTCTGATACCATCCCTGGACCCTTCAAGTCCAAAATGGCACCCCCAAACTCCAGTTTAGATTCAGAGCCAAGCCTGACAAGGAAGGTTAGTGTTCTGTTTATCAATCGTGTAGCCTCCTTGCTTCTGTTTCAGCCACTGAAGTATTCAGGTAGTGTTCTCTGCCATAAAAGAAAAGAAATGGTTGGTCTCCTTTCCCTAACTATGCTGTCTCTCTGATTTAAGTACTTTTCACCTGTGAATGTCCTTGGTTACTCCTGAACTGTGTTCTGTCCTATAAAGCCCACTAAATTAAAGACTGCTTTGGCCCTACGTTCTAGGGAAGTGATTTTGAAAAGTGCTATAAGACAGCTCTCCCTTCAGGGAGCCAGTGAAGTTCACGGCCACAATCACCTTCTTTCTGTAAGACTCAGCTCAGGTAACCTGTTCTCCCTGAAGCCTTTTCTCATCACACAGCACCCTTTCACATCCCCAGATTGGGTCATTGCCCCCTTGTCGTTGTAAATCATCATCACCTGTCACCTGCTAACCCATTTCCACTCTTGCAAACCTACAATCCATGCTCCACAGCAGCCAGAATAATCCTCTTAAAATATCTCTGACCATGTCAGGGTCCAACTGAAAAGTCTCCACGGCTTACCTTTGCAGTTAGAATAAGATCTAAACCCCTGTTCTAATTTGCTAGCTACAAGTATGTGATATACCAGAAACAGAATGGCTTTTAAAACGGGGAATTTATTAAGTTGCAAGTCCACAGTTCTAAGGCTGTGGAAATGTGCCAACTAAAGCAAGGCTATAGAAATGTCCAATCTAAGGCATCCAGGGAAAGATACCTTGGTTGAAGAAGGCCAATGACGTTCAGGGTTTCTCTCTCACCTGGAAAGGCACATGGCAAGCATGGCAGCATCTGCTAACTTTCTTTCCAGGCTTCTTGTTTCATGAACCTCTCCCCAGTGGCATTTTCCTTCTTCATTTCCAAAGTTCCTTGGCTGCACAGGCTCTGTAGCTCTTACCAAAATGGTTCCCTTCTAAAGGGCTCCAGTAAGCAACTCCACTTTGAATGGGTGGAGACACATTTCCATGGAAACCATCTAATCAAAAGTTACCACTCACAATTGGTTGGGTCACATCTCCATGGATAATTTAAAAACTCCCACCCAGAAATACTGAATAGAATTAAAGGACACAGCTTTTCTGGGGTCCACAAATTCAAACCAGCACACCCCCTTAAAATGATTTACAAAGCCCTAAGTTATCACATCCTGCCTACTTCTCTAACCTCACCTTCTGCCACTCTTCCCATTTCTGATTAGCTTCCAGTCACTCCAGTCTTCTGGGGGATTCTCAGATACCACCACAGTGTTTTTGCACCTGCTATTCTTTCTAGGACAGTGCCTTCCCAAGGCTTTTAACATGGTAGGATCTTTCTCATTCTTCTCGCTTTAGGTTAAGTACCACCTCCCCAGAGAGTCCATCCCTGACCATTTATATTTTCCCCCTTCCAGGTTATTCTCTTTTTGCATTTGTATTGCTTACATCATAGTTGTGGTGGCCATGAGAATGTGCCTTACAGAAGCTGAACTGCTGGAAATCTAATTGTCCAAGGGTACCAGCTATTGCCCTCTGAAATCTACGCATACATACATACATATGTGCTGGGGTCACGCTTTCCACTGGTTGCTCCCAACTGATGTCTGATTACACAGACACACTAAGGCAGGCCTGTACTTAAAAGATGCATGTCTCCACTAGACCAACAATTTTGGCCCAAGGACTCCCAATCAGCTCTGCTGAAACTTTCTTGGACTGCATGGCAGTCTGAGACTTTTCCTACCCAACCATCTTTCCTTCTCTTCTGCATGGAGTCAGACCAGAGATATAAGTATGGTCTGACTTTCCGCAACCCTCTCCAACTCCTTTCCCGTTTTCCTTCATAAGCCTGTGTCTTGCTTCATCTTATCCAAGGACCCAAACTAACATAATAGTACTTATAATGATCTTCATCCATTTTTATTTATATGTTCATTGAGTCTCCCCTAATAAAATACCATGTCCATAAGGGAAGAGTACTTGCTGGACTCACTTACTGCCATTGTCTACAGCTCCTAGCACCATCCTGGCATAGGGTATACACCCGTCAATATTTATCCATTTAAGTAATCCTCTCCTAGCACTTTGTACATACATCCAGCAATGCACTGACACATTATATTAATATCACCTATGTGGCCATCTGCACCTCCTGCTAGACTACAAATCTCTTGAAGGTATATAAATTGTCTTATTTATGGGGTTTGGTCCTAACAAACACCTCAGTCTGAGACAAAGTAGTTGCTTAATTAAAATTTGTTGAATTATGTTAATATTGCCTCTTTCTGCAGATACTATAATATAAAGTTTAAATAAAAGGAAATTCCTAACAACAACAACAAAAAATATATATACATATATATTGCCTCTTTCTTCACTCCATTACACCCCATAGGAAGACACTTCCAGGAAATTCTAATTGCATCCTTATCTATGCTTTCAACATGCAGTCAACACAACCCCTCTTCCTGTGTCCTACATCTCTATGAATAGCCCAATCATCTTCCCAGGTTCCCATGAATCCTCCTTCTCCATCCCTGGCCTTCCATCTCCCCCAGAATTCCAGGCCATCATTGCCTAATGATTGTACTGGACCAAGTCCATTCTTTTAACCTCCTAATGTCTCCTTCTATAATCCACTTTTCTCCATATGTCTATTGCAATCATCTTGGCCTAGGCCACTGTCATCTTTCGCCTTGACTAAAACCAACAATGTCTTAATAGGTTCCTCTTCCTCCAATTTGGATCCCTCCAGTGCATTTCCTACCCAAAAGCCAGACTTTTGTTCTTTCTCAAAAGCAAATCTAACAGGTCATATGTTGTTAAAGCCCTTCAAGTCTCAATAGTCTGTTGAGGAGGATTTTCAGGGCCTACTCTGCTATCCACCCAATCCAGCCTGGTTGCTGTCCTCACCCCACAAATTTTACCCTATCTTTCAACCACAGAGCAGTGTTCTGTTCCCCTCTCCCTCTTTCTTGGAGAACTGCCCTCTTGAATTCACCATCACCTACCTCACACTGATTCCTACTGCTGTCACCTCTTCTAAGAAGCATACTGCTGGATATTTTCATATATTTTATGGGCTCCTGAACTGCTCCCATCATGGTCTGCATTGTACTGGCTTGTTTAATTTTGTGTCTCCCAACTATATTGTGAGGCCTTTATTTCTAAAACAAAGATCTGATCAAGTCACTCCATTGTATCAAATCCTTTATGGGTTCCCACATTGCCTGATATAGCCTCATCTCTCAATGCCCCTCTAATCTCTAACAATTCCCAGTGTAAAAGACCTTTGCCCATGCCACACTAACTCACAGGTCCAGTCTGTGCATATATGGCTTCTTTTGCCTAGACTACCCTTCCCATTCTTCCTTCTGGTCAATTGGCCCCTATTCTTTGATACCCACCTTACATATTTTCTCTTTCATGAAGACTTTCTGATACCTTTGTCCTCTAGAGTTGACTGCCTCTTCCCCTGTGGCTTCATGTTATGTGGACAAATTTCTATTACTTCATGCCATTCTTGGTTTATAACTCTGTGTCTGCCATTGGATTATGAACTTTTCAAGGAAAGGGGCAAGGTCTTATTCAATCTTCTTTTTCCAGTGCCTATTACATACAGAGAAGGAGTTCAATTAATATTCACTGAATGAACAAATGAATGAATGATTCAAGATGAACAAATAAATGAATGATTCAACCCAACTTTGGACTCTATGGTTTTCACCTTCCCAGCTACTCACCCTCCTGTGAACTGCAATAGAATTTAGATTGCCTTATTTTCTGAGTTCTATGCATACATATTTATTCAATTTTTCTTAGAGGCTACTAAGTACAAAAAGCAAAGACAAAGCTTTACAGTCTCTCTGTCTTCACCTCCATGCCTTGCACACAGAGGGAGCTCAATATACTTTTACTGGTTGATCGTTATTGCTCAAGTCACTTTCTTTTTTTTATTTTGCAACTTATTGGAAAAAAATTAAAAAGATGGCCTTCTCAAAAATCAAACAATTATAATCACAAAATGTTCTTCTCTAAAAATAACATATCCCCAAAACAGTCAAGGCAGAAGCTGTGTGTTTTCTCTTCTCCCTTTAACAAGAGAAAGGTGCTACTTCCTCCATTTTCATTTCATCTGCATCACATCTGTGTTGCCTGGAAATTTGTGACTGTTGTTTCAAGAAAGATCAAATGACAACAGGGGATGGATGGTTTCCTTGATTAAAAAATACCACTCAGATACATCAGCTTCCTCCAAATTCAAGGAGAGGATTATTTCATAGCTAGTGTCTAGTTCAGAGGCAAGAATCCCCAAGAGCAATTGAAGCTGATCACCCACTGCCCAGACCTTTTCACACAGGACCTGAAACGCAGGGACATATAAAGTAGACTTGCAGCCTTGATAAAGGTCTTAGAATTTGCCAGATTGACTCAGGACCATGCTTTAACATTAAAGAATCAGCAAAGCATATTCAGACCCACCTGCATTCAAATCCGAGCTCTAAATATTAAAAGCTGTATGACTCCAGGCAAATTATTTAGCCTCTCTCTTACCCTCAGTATCATCCTTTAGAGAACTGGGCTGATAATAACACACCTAATGGAGTTGCCGATGTGATCAAATGAGATAATCCAAAATGTTTGGCATTATCTGTCACTTAGTGCTCTATGAACAGTAGTGATTAATATCAAGTGGGCAGAATCATTCAACTCTGTCATAATAGCTACCGATTGTTGGATATTTACTATGTACAATATGCTAAGCTAGTTGTTTTTATATCATTGTTTTCTTATAAATCCCATAACAGCTCTTCAAAGCAAATATTATCATTCTCATTCCACAGTTGGAGATACTGGATTTCAAGGAAGTTAACTCACTTATTTAATATCACCCAACTGTTGAGTGGCCTCTGGCAGAATTTCCTGCCTCTTTTTCCACAGTCCTATGGCACTGTTTTCTCTCTAATGGGGATGAGAGGTGATCAGGGATCTGAATCCCCCCATCCAACTCCTACTGCTTCCAGATGAACCCATAACATGAGGGACAGGCTGACCAAATGGATTCTCACTAACACTAACTTAGACTTCAACCCTGAATTTATCCTACTGTGCTAGGCAGGGAAGGACTTAGCTAAGGGCATGGCCCTCAGATCTTCCCTCTCAAAAGGAGGAAAAGAGCAGATCCTCCCACCCCCACCAATCTAGAAAAGAACTGGCCTCAGCTGTCCTTTCTATGCTCCCTTTTCCAAGAGGAGTACTTCCACCTACCCAACAGGAAAGTCCCCTAGGTCCTGTCTCATCCTTGCCACTTTCTTAAATAAAGAGTGAACCACCTTTCCCTACCTCCCAATATCTAAGACTTTTCTTTTCCTTTACACTAAATACTCCAACCACTTAGCATAGTGGCTTTTTTGTTTGTCTTCCAAACGTTAATCCATCAAACCCCCTACTCTCCTGGGGAGTGGTGGTGGGAAATGGAAAAAAGTCACGACCTCCCACTAGGGGATGTTATAATGTGACCACAGCACACCACCATAGCCTTGTTACACAGCTGAAGGTGAGTGGTCAGGGATCGTGTCTCATTCATTGTCATTGCCAAGAGCCTTAAGTTGGATTCAAATTCTCATACTCTTCTCTGCAAGTGGCTGAGGGCCAAAGTGGAAATCCTGACAACCCCTTCCCCATGTGAACAGATGCAGAGAGAGATGTCCATTCTCTCCAAAGAAAACAAAGTGACTTGGGCCCTAGCACCTCCTGAGCCTCAGTAGAAAGGCAAGAAGCAAAAAGAGACCCAGCCTGCCAGTCCCCATAGCCTGACACATTCTCCAGAGAAAGGAGAAGAAGGGAGAGGTGCTTCCTCCTGGCACCTGACCCTAATCAATGAACTAGACCCAAGTTAGCCTATCCAGTATCAAGCCCAGGGTGGACAGAGGCAGCCTGCCACAGTCAAACCAACCAATCAACCAACAGCCACAACATAAAAAAGCTGGTGGTTGCTGAACCACGTACTATATTTCTGCCCCACTGCCCAGCCTATGCATGAGAATTGGTTGGTACTTGTCAAACATATCACGGAACAATGTTGAATGAGTGCACAACACAGAGCTGTTGCAGGGACCACCTCTCCTATCTAGATAGAGTGCACTTTAGTTCTCTTTTTAGCACAGCAAAATGAAAATTTCAGGGTACCCACAGAGAGGGTTTCTCACACCCCTTATTACTTTGCAAAGGAGAGCCAAACACCACCTAATTACTGTTTACACTGTTCTCAATCCTTTGCTGGAAGATGAGAATTTTCAATCACTGTAACAGTTCCTAGCCTGGTAATTTGAGGGCACTCCATGGAGGAGAAGCAGGTAACCTCAGCTACAGATCTGCAGGCCCTAAAGGGGTTCTATTCCAAGTGGTAGGTGAGCGGGGAGAAAGGACAGACAATTTGCGCGCACTTCAACTCTCTCATTGGGGGCACTGAGTGTTGGCTTTCTCTCTAATCTTTTTGTTAAAATATATTTGAAGAAAGCAGGCACATTTCCAAACAAAAAAGGGCATTACAGACATTGCATGCACTCTCACCTAATTGCAGAAATAGCTTATCCTGTTTTCAGACAATGGACAAGAGTGATGATCTGTTGTTCTCATCCACTTCCCAAAAGAAGCACATGGAAGTGATAGAAGACATCAACACCCCTTTCTCTAAAGGAATTGTTCTTGGGACCAGGCTTCCAAGGTCCCTGTCCTACTAGACTGGGAGCTTTATGAGAGAAAAACAGTCCCTTTTTGTCTTTAAGTCCATGATACCCAGACCAGATCTGGCATCTTGTGTTTGATCTGGAAAGCCTGTAGATGGAAGAAACAGTGACAGGAAGCATTCTCCCCACTGGCAGAATCTGAAATCTCAAATGTCTCCCATCTTCTTCCTATCAAAGTTGTTAATGACATGGGTAGAGCCTTCATCTGGATTCTCTTTATCTGTTAACATGAACTGAAGATTAAATTCTCCATGAAATGCCATATATAAAATGATTGGGCTTTAATCAAGCAAGCTGTGCTGCCCCACACTACACATTTAAACATTCTTTCAGTTTAAAGAACATGTGAGGCAGTGAATGTAGAGCTTGGTTCAAACCTAGTTCGAGGACAGTTGTTGCTAACCAGCCTGATTTCTTGCAGTCTCTCCTGATGTGACTGACCCGAGTCTTTGATGAACTATTTGCTGACTTTCTAGAGAGACTGCTATGTTTTCTTCCCAACAGGGTTCCTGGAAAACCCCCTTTGGTCCACGTTCCAAGATTCCCTCTAATCACCTCTCTCAGCACTCATCTCACTCCTGTTGAGTATGAATGTCTGCCAAGTGGAATGGCTGCCCCTCCCATCCTGACTTTGATTGAAGAGGGACAGGGTCACCAGAGAGCACCTTTCTACAACCTGTACGTTCTCCAAAGTTCACCTTTGACCATCTTTTCAAGCATTGGGATCCCAGGAACTGTTTAGAGACAAGGTCTTTTTCCATTGTATAATTTAAGTTTTCAAGAGAATATGTACCTTTAGACTGGCTAAATTGTAAAGAAATATTTTCTATTATCTTGGCTAAACTGCTGGTGATGATTTTTAAAAAAGAGGTAATCAGAGAATAAAAAGAGAAAAGAAAAAAAGATGTGACTATAGGAGAGCTGCTTTTGCAACTCAGCCTTGGAAAAGAGCAATGAACAGCTTTCCTACCTAGTGGGGAGAAAGAAGGTCAGATACTAAATAGGAGGGTAGAGCATACCAGGTCCAAATATTCTCAACTATTCTAATGAAAAGTTAGTAAAGATTGCCTCCCCCAGTCATTACACACACATGCAAACACATATACAGGTATAGATATATACCCAAAACTTTTCCTATCTCAAGCAATCCAGTTATTTGGATCTCTGGAGTCTGGAAGGTGGGAGTCAGCATAAATGGTTTGGAAAGGAGGGGGTAGCTTGAGATTAATGGGAAGAAGAGAGCTTGCACAAATGCAGATAGAACTGTTAAGACATTTTATTAGGGAAGCAAGAGGGTGATTAGAGTTCACTGACAGTATGCATCCCCTGTTTCACCCATTGTGATAGTTTGAAGCCATACATATCTCAGAAAAGATCATGTTCTTAAAGCTTCTCCACTCTGGGGGTGTGGACCCATTTTAAGTATGATCTTTTGGTTGAGTATGATCTTAACTTGAGATGTGACCCACCTCATTCAGGGTGGGTCTTAATCCTCTTACTGGAGTACTGTATAAGAGAATAAATGATGGAGAGAAGACACAGAAAAAAGCCCCAGAGAAGCTCAGAGAGAAAAGCCAGAGAAGCTGAGAAAGGACACACAGACCTTTCCTGAGAAAGGACACACAGAGAAACCACAGAAACAGAGAGGAAGCCACTGATGCCAGAAGCTGGAAGCACTGAAACCTGGGAGAGAAAGGAGAGACTAGCCCATGTTACCATTCTCTCACCAACCAGCAGAAAGCCTATACCTGAGTCTTTGGATTTTGCAATAGCAAGAACTTGGGAAGAATGCAGGCCTCCATTTGGTTTCACCAGCAATCCCCTAATGTCTAATCAGAGACCAGTGTTAGGAGCTCTAAGGATAGTCTCCCCCTAGAAGGTGGGGAGTGAGGGTTGGAAATCTGGGAAGATATAAATAATTAGGAAAGCATTTAGGGTTTTAATGGATCAAGAAGATGGCCCAGAGTGTATTGGTAGGGAGATGGATTCCAATTGATATGATGTGGCCATTTATAACTGCTGCAGCCCCAAGACCTGCATATTTCTTTAACCCAGAAAATTTTTATAGTCAGATTCCACAGCAAACCCAGATAAGCCAGAGGAAAGAGGAAATGTACAAAGCCCTGCCTTATGTTGGTGCAATGCCTTGGAAAAAAAATAATTTTTCCTTCTACAACATATACTCTGACATTTGTTCAGCTTTCTAATCTCTGTAGCTCTGAAGTATGCTCAAAGAGATGTGAAGAATGGAGACATCATCTTGATTCCCCAAGGCTGGGGAATGAGTACACCCCCACTCTATTCATTCACTATGGGATGTGTAACCTTGGGCAAGTTACTTACCTTCTCTGGGTCTTGGTTTCTTTATTTGTAAAACAGGACAACAGTACCTATCTCACAGATTCACAATAAAAATTCAATAAGATACTTCATGTGTCTTAACTCAAAAGCTGTTATCCTGGCAATAAACATTATTGCTATCGTCATTGTCATTTTAATTATTACAGCATTTTATACTCTGGCATTATGACATTTATCCCATCAAATTGCAATTGTGTATTTACCTATAGAATCTCCCACTAAATGGTTGAACTCCATGTAGGAAAGGACTGGGCTCATCTCATTCATCACTTTATCCCCAGACCTCTTTCGAGTACCTGGCTCACAGCAGGTACTTATATGTCCTGTTGAATGAATGAAAGTTTTGAAGTAGTGGTTCTCAACTCTCACTGCACATCAGAGTCACCTGGACAGCCTTCAAAATATTAATGCCCAACACCATCTCCAAAAATTCTGATTTAATCATTCAAGATCAAGGTTATGGCATTAATAGTTTTTACAACTTCACTAAGAACTAAAATGGGCAACACAGGCTGAGGAATAGGTTAAAATCTATTGCATAAAAGAAAATAAAGCAGCATCCAAGAGGCAGGGAATGTGGGTCCTGGGTCCTGGGGCTTCAGCTGTGTGGCCCCAAGGTGGTTCACAGAGTCCGTAAGTCTCCTAAGGACACAACTTGCTGGTATTTGAACAGTCCTCTCCCAGGTTCTAAGACTCTTCCCATGGCTCCAAACTACAAATCTCACTGGTTCCACATGGAACATAATGCATCCTCACTCAGAATCTTGGCCTAAGACAGAATGCAACTGCTTTTCTTTTATAGCCAAAATCAGGCACTCTCAGCTCTCAGTAAAAAACATTCCCAAGCCTTGCAGGATAAAGAAGAGAAAATAACGCCTAAAAATATATTAATAATTCAAGGCTGAGTTTATTCATGATGCAGTGTTTCTCCTGGCAGTGGTTTGTATAATCTCTCTAACACTGCCAGTTGGGGCTGCCTCTGTAGCATTTATTACTGCAGACAACTCATTAGAAGCTGTTTGATTTATGCATCTACATTCTATTATGGAGGTAAGTTTATAGCACACTGCTATAAATGTCAGTTTCTGCTGCTGACATTTTAGGAAGAGAGAGAGGAACAGAGGAGGAAAAATAGGAAAAGTAATTTCTGCCCATCAAGAGGAGAGCAAGAGAAATAGGTCTATGCACTTCTATGAAATATTTGATTAGTTATCTAAGACACACACACACATCCCAGCAGAGGAAAGCAAATGTTTGTTAACATCTACTAAGTGTTAGGTTATTCTTCTCTGTGACAGGAGCACATTGATGTATAAACTATACAGAAATTTCTATTCTCATAAAATATTCTTGTTCTATCCATATGCTCCTGGTGAAATAATGTTACAGCCATCTTTGTCTCCTCAATAAGGCTTAACATATGCCTGATTCAAGGTAGGCACTCAATATCTGTTGAATGAGTTAGTGAAGCCAAGGTGAGGAAAAGTTGCCAAAGTCACCCTTTAGTTATCTTTTGTTGCAATAATGCAACATAAGAAAAACCACAAAAAATCTCAGCAGCATACAGCAATACGCATTTATTGCTTGCATATCTAGGATGGTGGGCTGATGGCTCGGCTTATCTAGCTCGGCTCACTCACATGACTCAGAGGTGGCTGGCTGTTCATTGATCTAGTCTGGCCTCTGCTAGGACAAATGGGGTACCTTTAGTTATACTCTATATGTCTCACATCCTCCAGTAAGCTATTGGTGGGCATGTCCTCATGGCCATAGCAGAGGAACAAGAAAGCAAGCAGAAACACATGAACCTCTTGAAGCCTAGGACTAGAATTGCAAAACCATCACTCTCAATGGATTCTACTGCCTGAAACAAGTTGTAAGGCCAGGCCAGGTTCAAGGTATAGGTAAAAGATCCCCTCTCTTAATTAAGAAGAACTACAAAGAAAGCACATAGCAAAGGGCAAGGATAAAAGGGTGAAGAATTGAAGCTGTCATTGCAATGTAAGGCAATCATCCAGCAAATTAGTATAAAGCTGAGATCGGACCCAATAATTTAGGGACATCTACTGCCCTTTCCAACACCCACCCAGGCCCCGGACAGCACCATGGAACCTTCAGGAACAAAGTAGGTGTGTGTCTGAAAATAGTGTGTCCCTGAGCATCATCCTACCGTGGTCTCTGATGTCTTCACCTGCGCTGCCCCCTGCATCTGTACCCCAGGCCTGGCACATCTCTCTGATCCCTTCTCCTTTTCCCAATAGTGTTTCCTGCTTTTCTTCTCAATCCATCACCCTAGAAGACAGCTTAGGGTAAAATAATGAAACAGAATTTTAGTTGTCGTATATGGAGGGCCGTACCAGGCACTGTCCTAAACAACCATGCAAACATAATGTCATTTAGCACTTACAATGACCCTAACAGTGAGTTATAATTATTCCCCATTTGACCATTTAAGAATATATAAGACTAAGAGACATTAAGACACTGGTCCAAGGTTTCACAGCTAATAAGTAATCAAGTCGGGTTTCAGAGTCTATAGTCCTAACCACTATGCTATGCTCCCCCTTTCTTAAGCCAGAGATGTCTCTTTTACTACAACCATGTCACCCACCTTGGTAAAGAATTATCACTCTCCTAAAGCAAAAGACCATGATTTTCTGCCCTGCTCTTTCTTATAAGACACTGGAAATAAAGGATTCAAGATCCCATTTTATCTTGGACTATGTGGCTTGGATTATTTTCTCCAGGTGACAGGACAGACAGATTGTTAAATTTTCAGTCCTAAATAATTTCCATCAGCACCGACCCCAAATATCTCAGATTTTGATAGAGTGAGTGCAAAAGAAATCATAGATGTCATTCCTTTAGGGGCTAGAGGATTCAACATAATCTATGGCATGAGCTGTCACCTGCACAAGCATCAGAAAATCTTCGTATAATTTCCTCTTGTTAGTCAAGAAGAAGCCTAGTTCAGGATGAGAGAAAAAATGTATGTAAATCCCATCCACACTATAACAAAAGTTGCTATAGCAGCACCTTAATATGGGCCAATGGAAGAATGTGTTCAGAGGAATAAATGGCAGCTCATTCCAAAAAGGGCACTGATTTCCCCATGAGTAGATTGTGTGCCTGTTTCCCAACCTCTACAAGGTGGTATTCAGGCTCCTTCCTCAATGCTAGGGGACTGACAGATTGACATTTTCACCCAAAGAACAATGGTCAAGTGGAAACTTATGACCTGTTTCACAGGTCCTCAGGCCTGAGACACCTCTCATGTAGAACCCTGGTGACAGCTGAATATGAGAGCTTGGCTTAGGTTGGATGTCCTGCAATAAGCATACTTACATGTGCTGGACAAGAGAGAAAGGTTCTGGATGCACTTAGCCAGCTGACTCCCTAAGTAAAAATGACAGGCCTACTTCATTCACAGGTCAAAGGACAGAAATGGTTCAGTGGGAACTGACTTGGATTGGAAAGGAAGGATAAAATCCTCACTAGGAGATGCTTCTACATGGAAGAAAGGGGTAGACAAGGAGATGCCATTCCCAAGCACAAGGAACTGTGGCAACAGGAACTGTGACTCTAAGGTCCAGTACCTCATCCACTTGTAAGCCTGCCCCAGCAAGTGTTAGGCTGGAACCAATTAGACTGGTCAGTACTTCCTCTGTGGAATGGAGTGAGGAAGCAGGGAGACTAGCAGACTCTCCCTTCTTATCATTGTCCTGCCTGGGAAGAACAGGCAGGAGTTACCTCCTCTTTGAAATGACACTATAATGTGAAGAAATGGACATCAGCACACCTTCTCTCAGCAAAGCCAAGCAGAGATGACTAACTCTGAAGACTAGACAGAACACTAGCAGGGAGTGTGACACATAGATGAGAAAAGCTAAAAGAACTGAGGTACAGTCTGATTCATTGCAGCCTTTGCCTCCTGGGAACCTAACTCGTCTCTTAAGCACAGTTGTGGTATGCAGATCCAGAGTCTGATCCATGAGAGAATTCATAAACAGATTCTAATGGGTCCTCAGAACAAGGCAGGGGCTGAGATGTGAGCCAAATGGGAGGCAGGGAAGCAGAAAAAGGAGGGAGGAGACCACCAGAGAGGCCAAAAGAGAGGTACACGGACTCATTCTGGAGCTAGGCAGTCTTTCATTGCAGGTGGATTTCTATCTCCCCAGAGTGCTCGGGAAGGATGGGATGGACAGCATCCAAGGAGGCTTAATGACCACCTCATCTTGGCTCCTTTGTTCTATAAAGGCATGTGCCACTACATTAGTATGCTCAGCAAAAGGCCTCCTTTTGTTATGGCAGGTGCTGCAGGAATTCAGAACAGCTGATGTTTCATAAAACCCTGAGCCTGCAGGGAGCCCCAGGAGGTCAGGAAACCCAAGCCCCTGCCCCTCACATCTGGTCCATCAGCTGAACAGTGCCACAGCCCAGAGATATTTTGAAATTCATGTTTATTGTACTTCATCTTCTTATTTCAAGAGTGATATGCTTTCATTGGAGAAAATGTGGAGCCTGCAGTAAAGCACAAAGAGGAAAACAAAAATCATTTCTAATTCTACTACCCAGTGAGAGCCACTGTTAATATTGCAGGGAGGACATACTTCTCTCTCTCTCTGTCTCTCTCTCTCAATCTGTTCCCCTTTTTCTCACTCATACACTCCCTGTCTCTGTCCTTGTCTCTGTCTCTCTCTCTCTCTCTCTCTGTCCTTCTCTGTCTCTCTCTCTGTCTTTTAGTCTCTCTTTCCCTTCCTTCTTCTCTTCTGTATGAGGTGTGCATGTGTGTTGTAAATATACATATAAAAAGTAGGTAGGACTTTTCCTATTACTCCAGAATTGACAAACCCAACTGAGAACAAAGGCTTTAAATATCATATATTGTAAAGAGAGTCAAACACCTCGCTCAGTTCTTGCTAAGGGACAGCTAAGCTGCCACTGCTACCCTCAACCATAATCCAGCACCACCACTGCAACCTTCCTTCCCATCTATAAAAGAAGAATGGGGAGACAAGAGAAGGACAATTCATGACTGGTGCCTGGAAATGCTGAGCTATAGCATATCCAAGAGCTAAACAGGGGGTCTATGTAACACAGAGGGGGCTTCCTGAGAAAATAACTCATAAATATTGGGGACACTTTCAAGAAGGGCATAGACACTTCATTCCCCAGTTGGCCACCTGATTAGGCTGTAGCCTTGTTGATTTGTTCTGCTCCTGCCTGAGTAGGAAAATAGATCATCAGTGAGAGAGCAGAACAGAAAGGACACGATGGGACAGCATGTTCCCTCATTTGTCATGGCAAAGAGTGAGTCAGCCTTATCCATTTTTCTGACCCTCCACACAAGAAGGCACCTTGCCGAGGAAGAAGCACTGAGAAGAGAAGCCTACAGGGGAATCACCAAAGAGGCATATGAGGAGGGTTGGAAATAGTCAAGCTGGAGTTAGAACTTCTGCAGTAGAGAATTCCCTGAACAGGAACCTGAGAAAACCATCAACGCACCCACCAGCCAGTGTTGGCCAAAGAAATGATGACAACTCACAGAGCAAGTTGAAGAAGCAGGCTGTTAAATAAGCATTGCTTGTCCTTTCCCTCTTCCTCCTCCCTCCCAGACACATCGGGACTGGTAGCCTGAATGCGGGAGTGAGGACTGTTCCCAGAGAAAGGAAAGGGCAGGACAAACAAAGAGTCTGCCAGGCACGGCACCCTCCCATTCGCATGTCTGAAGCCCCAAGGCTAGATAGTGCTGGAAGCAAAGGGCATGATGAGATTGGGCCTTTAAACTGGAGGAACTTTTTTATTTCCAAAAGGGACTAGGAAGTTATGAAAATCTGCTACCTAATGGATAAGGGAGATTTAACACAGCATCACTGGGAATGGTGACTGAGGGAAAACAAAGTCCTTTGTGTAACCCAGCAAGCTCATATGCTTCAATAAATCTAAAACACATGCATGCACAGATACGGAAATATAAATACATACAGGTTTATATACAACTATTTAGCCAATTAGTTGGTTGATCTGGAATAAATAAAATACAGCCAAAAACAACTTTATTTTTCCACACCCCTGCTTTTCCTCCCTGCTCCTAGGACCCTTCCTTCTCAGCATCCAGATGAAATTTCATGCAGTTTTCATCATTTCTCTACTCACTTTCAAATATAACAAAGTCCAGTCTAGCCTCACACAATCTCTCCTCCAATTTAAAGCTCCTTTTGTCTCTGCAACTCACACATGCCTCAGGCAGGGACACCTGGGTGAGGGAGGTCATGGTTGCAAAATCAGTTTCTTCACTGTTGCTTGCTTCCTTGAACTGCAAACTGCCTAAAGAAATTAAAGGATGTGGTCGCTTTGTAATGTGTCAGCATAGCTACATGGGATCTTATTTCCCAGAACTCCATCTCAGTGAGGGTCTAGATATTGCAGCTATAAGAGAAACATGCATGAGATTTACAAGGTAGCAGTCAAAAAACAGTCCTTTGGAGGCCTTTGGAGTTTGAGGTAGGGTGCTAGGACCTGTGGCAGCTTATGCACGTTTGTCAATGCTCAGCCAGCTTGCCTTGTGTGGAGCAGCACCAGGGCCTGCAGCTCTTCTATCCCCCTGTGCATTTCTTCTTTCGTTTCTCCAGCTCTTGGTCCAGGAGTACATGCAGCTCAATGGTAAGGGGCATGAAATGCCCATACAGATCACATATCACTGAGGTTGAACATGGTCAGAGACAGAGGCAATGAAAGACAAACACAAATTTTTTCTTTTGGGTTTCAGTGTGTCCTCATAGGTTCCATTTTTATCTGATTTTCCCTACTTCACAGTCAAATCCCAACTGCTAGCCCAGCAAACCTATAGTGACTTCAGACCCAACAGAGGCTTGCTTGACTTCTCCATCAGCTCTGACAACGGTATATAGTCTACCCTCTTATTCTATATAACTCAGAGTGGTTCTGCCTCTCTGATTGAATCCTGATTGATACCGAGTAAAAAGAACCAGTTCTGGTGCCTGCAATGCCGCCCCTAACTAGGCATATATGATTGCCCTTCAGTCGATCTTACTCTCTACTTATACCATATCTCATCTCACCCCTCCAGGGAATCTTTTTCAAGATAACCATTGCTAACATTCTTGCATGGAGTCTATTTCTGGCACGGAGATCCACCAAATTCTGAAAGTGCAGTCTCTTTTCAATTTAGTCCTCTATGGACATTTTAAAGCATGGATCGGGTTCTAGCCCTTATGTTTCCCCAAATATCAAGAGAAACTTATCAAGTTTTCCATTACATTTTTTTGGCAAAACACCCTCTCCTCATGATAGAGTATTTTGCCCCACCCCAACTGATATTGTTTTGGCTGATGAATTATGGGCAGAAGTAACATTGTGCCAATTCTGAGCAAACATCTTAAGAAATATTATATTGTCAATTTATTTTTACACTTCTGTGGTTACTAAAGGAACATACCCTAAGAAACCACTAGTTTCAGAATGATGAGACTATGGAACAAATTTGAGTCAAACTTGCAGCTAGAATCACAAGCCTCATCAATCCACAGGCTGAAGTAGAGATGCCTAGATTAGCCCAGTTTATAGTATACAAATTTCAAATTAATAAGACCAACTGTTTGTTGTTATAGCTAACTGAGATTGTGAGGATGCTTGTTATAAGGCATTATTGTGGTAGTAGCTGACTGGTACAGTTTGCCAATAATCATCTCCAATGTACTTTCCAATGTATCCAACCATGTATCCTAAAATTTTTTAGTATCCTTTAATATACACTAGAGGTGGATGATGGACTAATGCTGATTAGTTTGGGGATTTCTCTGTTGCAAGTGCTGAATTAATGGGCTAACACATCATTTTAGAAATTGAGAGCATTTGAACACATTGTTTGGTGAATGGAGTCAAATTTGAGATGATAGTATAAATCATGTTTAATATCCTACTGTATACATACATATACAAAATTTGTATCGTATTATACAGGTATATTTGTTACTTGATTTCTTTCACTTAAAGTACATTTCAATATTTTTCCATGTCATTCAATTTTCTTCTGTATTTGTACAAGCACTAGAGAAAATATCAGTATTCAATACAAAATAAAAGTATTGAATTTTATTAGTATTTATTGAATACTAATAAAAGTATTGAATTGAATAGGAGGAGTGGCATACTGATAGCATTTACATCCCAACATGCACTTGTCTGGTTTACGGAGTCATTCTGGATACTTATGCAAAGCAATATAGCCTTAATGCTACCAACTATATCTTTTAAGGATTGAGATTGTGCCATTTACTCCCTTTGTGTCCCCATCATGGCTGACTGTTGAGCAAATACCCATGCTCAATAAATAAATAATAAATTATGTTAAAATCAATTCAATTAAAATAGAACACATTGAGTTAAATTGATGAACCATAGAGCCCATGTGGACTCTGGCATGAAGGCTTCCAAGATAAAATGTGGGAGAAAATATTTTAAAATGACTTTTTTTATTTTCAACAAAACAGAAAAAAGTCAAAGAAAACTTTTTTCCAATGTTTGGAAGTTTTTCTCCCATTCCCTATACTAGGACTTCAGCTATCCAACAGGAAAAAAGATAACAAAAACAGTTTTAAGACAAATGGTCTTATATTTTGCTAGAAGAATAAACTGAATTCAAATCTAAGTGCATTATGATGAAGTTCTATACTCTCATTTTTCCAAAATTTTTATTCCCCTTCCCATTCCATCAATGCCTTAAACAAAAACTCATGCCTTAAAATTTCTCCTAACTGTCTAATCTCCCAATCTCTGCCCTTGGTTTTCATCACCCAGGCAGAATTCCTCAAGTCCAGGAGAACTGAAATGAGAAATGAACAATTATTCTCAAAGGAATTTTTCTAAGTCTATGTATAATTGGCCATAAAGGGTACCAGAACCTAGAGTAAATGTTAATGAGTATAAGGTGGGTAGAAATAATGACATCCTTGAATGATTACCCTTCTGCACTGATCTTTAGAAACAAAGATGGAGAAAGTGCAAGAGTTCCTTCAACAGCTACTGTATAATCATGACAATGTTAATAAGAATGCTACCACTGATTAACCAATTACACTAGCTAGACATGGTTCTATTATTTAGCTCTTTTGAACAATAGCCCTTTAAGAAAGAGACTCAATATATGAGTCTCACAAGTGAAGAAAAAGATCAGGAGAGCTTAATGACTTCCCACAGATTCCCCAGGTGGCAAGTGATGAAATGAAAAATCACAATCTTGTCTTTGATTCAGGACTCATCCTCTCAACCATTAACTGATATGCCTCATACCATCTCTCTCTTAGATAAAAATAAAAACAATATATTTGCTACTATTTACTAAGCCCTACCAATGTCAGGAACCTTGCTTGGTGCTTAGAGATGTGCCCAATGTTAATTTATTCCACACTAGCATATAAAAAATTTCACAGTGTTTCATCAGTATGAATCAAACTATATCCATCTGTGCACCCTCAATGGACAGAGTGGAAAGGAGCCCAATGGCCATCATTCTTGGGGGCTCCTCCTCTTCTCTAGCATTGAACAAATGCTTCTTTGCAGTTGAGAACATTTGAGGATAGGCCCTCTAGTCTTCATACTGTCAACATCAAAACTGTGCTACCACTGGATTGGGAACTGGCCATATGTCAACCAGGATAATACATGCGAATAGTGTCCAGACCTCTGCCATTTTCAGAAGAATCAAACCCTTTTCTTCTCCAACTTAGAGAAACTCTCAGCACCAGGCTATAAGACAGTGTTTAAGAACCATTGTTCTGGGGTTAATCCTTAAAACCAGTGTCTTCCACCAGAACCCAAAGAACTATTTCACAAGGTTGTATACATTAAGGGAATTTTCAGTCAGCCAAAGACAGAGAAAGGAAAAAAGTATGTTGAATAGCTACACCATGTCAGAAAATTTACTGTATCCTGCTTTTTTTCTCTTGAAAAACTGTAAGGTAGAAATTATTATAATTGGTTTTTAAAACAAAAGAATAAAGTAACTTAAAAATAAGTCCCCAAATTATACAGTCATTGCACTCTTGAGCAATGGCCTGAAGAAAACTTCTAGCTAATCTTAATGACAACGACCATTTTTTGAGCTCTCACTCTGTCCCAGGCATTGTACTGAGCATTTTAAATTCATCTGTTCCCTTAACAGCCCTATAACTTATTTCATTATCTCCACTTAAGAGATGAGGAACATTGAATCTCGGAGAAGCTAAAT
Source organism: Myrmecophaga tridactyla (assembly GCA_004026745.1). Classification (NCBI taxonomy): domain Eukaryota; kingdom Metazoa; phylum Chordata; class Mammalia; order Pilosa; family Myrmecophagidae; genus Myrmecophaga; species Myrmecophaga tridactyla. The sequence goes on from PVIY010011676.1 coordinate 27,830, forward strand.
CATTTGTCAAAATCCACACATCTGAATGGTAGAGCCTGGATTTGAACTCAACACCCTAGAATCCAAAGTCTGGCTCTCAGCCACTCTGCAGCACAGTCCTCCTCAAGACTTTCAAATGAAGGTGCAACCCCAATGGGACTGAGACACTGTGGGAGAGATGAGTGACAAAGAAGATGGGGGAAATGAGTAAGGAGTACCAACTCATATTTCTGATGCTTTCTTGGTCATACCACTGAATATTTACTGGAGTCAGAAAAAGAGGGCAGATATCTGTGCTTACTCTGTTTTGCAAACCACATACTGCAGACTGAGAATAATTATTAGTCATCTGCAAGCCTTGTGATGTTGGTGGCTTAATCATTCAATAAGTATTATAAATCACACATTCCTAAGCCTCTAAATAGAGCCTCAAGCTACCTACAGAATCTTTGAACTACCACCAACTTAGAGTCTCTGAAGGAGGGGGTGACCACAATATACTCTGCAGAAGCTATGCATGCTTCTTATTATGAGACGAAAACATTTTGGTGAATAGCATTGTGAGAAATCATCCAGGAGAATGCACAGGAGTCTCTCTCCTGCTTCAAACTACCCACACATTTCCCAAATTTCTTCTTCAGCAAGACAAGATACTCCATGCAGTTTATATCTCCTTAAGGGCACAGATGTTTCATCTCAATTATGTTTACTTGACATTTATGAGACATGCTATAGATATGGAAGAGGCATGAGAAGAAAAAAAACAACAGATATATTAATGGATAAAGGTATTAATTTCTGAAAAAATGATATAAATATACACAAATATACACATAAACACATATCACTCAATACCTCCAAGGAAAATGGGAGTTATTTCCAGCTGATGAACAATTCATTCATTTAGCTTTCTGTTTTTGGGTTATAAGTATAGGAGCTAGTGAGATTAATAAGACAGTTACTGTCCTCAAAGAACTCACAGCTTAGTGGTGAGGTAAAGACAAAATTTAAATTCAGATATATATGATTTAATCAAAGAAAGAGATTTAAGAGGCTATTATGAGACCTCAGAGGAGAGTCATATAACCCTGCCCAGGTAGAGAAAAGTTAGCAGAGGATGAGACTTCCTGAAGAGGTGGAGGCAAAGCTGAGTCTTTCAATTCATAGGCCTACCCAAAGCACTGACTACTAATGTGGCACTTTGATATTCCAGATCAGCTGATTCCATGTTTGAGGCTCTCATTCACATATGTTCTATCAGTAAGGATACTTTGAGCTTTAAGTAATAGAAAATTCCACATCAACTCTTTTAAGCAAAATTATTTCACATAACAAGTATAGGGAGGCTTCAGAGGTAATTTTTCCATTCAAATAGATCATCAAGGACCCAGTTTCTTTCCATCACTGTATTGTGAAATTCTCAGTGGATTTTCATAACTCTCCTCTTGAATGCAAGGTGACTACTGCAGTTCCAGGCATCACATCCAGAGTCAACAACACCCAGCAAAAGATATCTCTTCCCTTGGAAGTCTCTTATGAGTAAGGAATGTCTTCACGGAAACTCCCCAGTGGGTTTCCCTTTATTGTAGATTTACTCTCTAACTGGCCATAATTGGAGTGCTATAGTCGAATTAGTGAGACCCAAATAGAAGACAGTGTGATTTCTAAATGAAAACATGGAAAGCAGAAAGAGGTATGAACATTTGTTGAATAGGTAACCAATTTGTATGGTGCAGGGAGGTGGGAGGTACAGGGAAGAAGCATACCAAATCTTGTGCAAACCACACTCTTCTTATTGGAAATTCTGATACAACTCTTGCCCTATATTGAGTGGCTATTATTGCTGGAAGCATGGAGCTCATCACATTTCTGTAATTGGGGATTTACCACAATGCTGAGAAATTTAGCCGTAAGCAAATAGAGCCAGAGGACTGGTCTTTGTACCGTGGGATATACCATACAGTGATTTTCAAGATTTGGAAATGGTTGCACTCCTTATGGATACATGATTTGTCTAAGCCTTTTCTGGCTCCCTGGTGAAATAGTTGGCCCATCTGCAGCCTAGAGTAAAACCAGGTACTCTCACGAGTGTCCTTTGGACTCTGAGTGCTGTGTTTCTCTTCTGACACCATCAGTTTCGCTTTTTCCTATATACCTGGTACAGGTCCAGAAGGCTCCTTTCACAAATACTTGATGATATGCCATCTTTTTTGTCCTCAACTAATCCAACTATAAAGTAGATTCCTGAGTCAGCCTAACAGATATCTAGAAATATGGTTGGCTTTCAGATAAAGCACTGAAGTTGACCTTTTGATGTAAGAATCTGAAAAGTGCAGGCAGAACTTTAATTCAGTAGTGCTATTCCTGGTAAGTCATTCTACAGAAATCATAAAAAATATCAGATAAGCTTCAAACAAAAGATGTTTATCAAAATGTTATTTACCAGAGTCAAAAGCATGAAACACCCAACTATCTAACTCTAAGGGCTTGTTATACAAAATGTGGCATATTTAATTAATGCTTTATAATCATTAAAAAGCAGAGTTTTAAAGTTTATATTACAATATTAAATGAAAATAGTGCCAAATTTTATTTACAGCATAATCATAATTATGTAAAACAAACAACCCAGCTATTTTGAAGGGAGAAAAAAAAAAGACTGAAAGGGAATAGACTTAACTGTTCATGCTAGTTGCTTTGGGAAATGACTCAGAGATTGGTTGTTCTCTATTTTTTTTTTTTTGGCACTTTCCAAAATATTTACAATGAGCACATATTGCACTAATAATGGAGGAAAACAATAAAAAATCATTAATGGGTTATTTGATTGATTATCCTTATTAACTTACTCCTGCCCATAATTAATCCATATTACAGTTGATGGCAGCAGGAGAACCAGGTGTTTAAGAATGAAGAATGAAGCTCTTTGGCATAGACTGGCTTCCCAACCCTTCTTTCATCTGTATTAAGTATACCTCCCAATTCAAATTTAGCATGATGGCTCCAACAAATAGCAGTCCTAAACTCCTTGCAGAACTCTGGTCATGTCCTCCTGTTCACCTGTTATATTTCCTCTTTCCAACATGTCCATCCTCCTTTCCACCACTCCTCTCTGGCAGCCAACATCAAAAAGTTCAGCCTAAACACCTCATACATTGTTGAATTATCTTAGGCAAATTACTTCACCTTTTGGAAGTTCTTTTGCCACATTTCTCTAAAATTGAATTAGCGATTTCTACCTTGCTTTTCCTTGTTATAGTCAAACAACAACAATAAAAAATTCATGACAAGTGCCTGCCATCCAGTAGCTGCATACAAAAAACTAAACAGTTGCTTTGTTTTTGTTTGTTTTTCCTCTGAATACCTCTATCTCCAACCTGCAGCTATCTCAGTGCCTGGCACAGAGAAAACATTTAATTCTCGTTTGTTGGGTTAAAAGATGCCACTAGTGATGATATCAGACCCTGGTAGATAAGAACCTTGGAGCTGTGTGATTTTAGATGACTTATTGCCATAAGAAATGAGTGAGAAGCTAGCCATAAAAGAGAACTTCCTTCCTGCACAGGGAAGAGCTTTATCAACTTTAATCAGACAGAGGCTTTGGAAAACCACCTGCAGGCATCTGTATAAGTATTCACGTACAAATCAAAGAATGAAAGAAAAGATGGAAAGCTTCCTCATTTTTTCCCTCCCCATCCCCACACCAGGCTCCAATCTCAAAAGGAGGATTTGTTCATATTTTTAAATAAGCTTTTGCACTTTCAAAAAATGAGTTGGCTGTCTATGCGTCCCCACAGCTGAATAAGCACAATAAAGATGAAAGACATACCCTGGGGGCAGCAGAATCTGTGATACAGCTGCCCCTCCTGCTCCTGTAACTTCTCTTGTTTGGTGAGAACAGGGGAGAGTGTGGGCATCCTGTAGCCAATGCTATGCAGGGTTAGCAACCTTAAAATTCATTTTTAAAAGACAGCCAGGATGTCTGGGGGCCCCCTTCAATTTCATCTGGTTCTTGTCTACTCAGAAAATTCATGGTCTTAACATATAGTGAAGTTCCTTCAGCTCAGGTCTGCTAGAAAAAACAGCCTGAATCCTAGGCAAGCAAAATAATCCTCTCCCCTCAATCTGCAAAAGCGTGAAGCAGCCCTTTATAATAGTCATTACTAAAACAAACAAAAATAAAGTACTATTCAGGCTTTATCATCTTGTAGGTAGATGGTTCTAAGGGAGGGGTACTTAGGGGCTGGTGAATTGAGGGAAGATCCAAGAGCAGTTGGAGCAAAACATTTATAGAATATCTTTTAGTTTATGAAAACAAAACAAAACAGTGTGCTTGACAAATTTGCTTTCAAATCCAATAAATTATTCATTCATTCAACAAACACTCAATGACTACTTTTCATTCTCTTTCATTTATTCATTCAATAAACATTTACTGAGCATAAAATAAATACCACATATTATTCTATGTGTCAACAAGTATATAAGTAGTAAACATTGATTACAATATGCCAAAAATCGCTCAAGAGCACATGACTGGTTAGCAACAGAGCCTAGTTCACATCCATGAGCCTGACCCCAGAATCCATGTCTTTGTCCTGTTGATGATGGATAAAGCACACAGATGATAAGGCCCAAATCCTTGTCACAAGGAGCTCAGAATTCAGGAGAACAGAGGCATGTAAGTACCTTGGGAGTGATTCAGGAAAAAGTATTAAAGACATTTGTAAGAGAAAATATTTCTCCTTTACTAGAGAAAGATGGAAGTCCCCTTAGAAAATTATGGAATTTGAGGTGTTTCTTGACGGATGAGCTAAATTTGAGAAAGGATCAATGGGCAGAAAAGGTTTTCTAAGCTAACAAGCAATATCAGTAAATCACAAAGGAAGGATCACACAGAGGTGTAAAGGCAGCAAGTAGTTCAGATGGGCTGCAGCACAAATGCACATGAAGGGTGATAATTGGGGAAAAGGCTGGAGGTTGAGACCAGCCTGATGTGATATTAACCTTTTCTGGGTACCTTTCAAGGTAATATTCATCCTCTAAAATATATCCTGCAAGCAGTGCTGATACCTGGTGAGGGTGTTTACTTCATCCTAGTCAGTGAAAAGGCATTACTCTAAAAAGCCCATGAGGCATGTCTCCATTTAAAATACTGACTCAAACAATTTGTCATACTGGAGTTTCTAAGTCATCCTATATTAAGATATTAACAGTTCTATGAAGCTGAGCAAGAAATTTGAGAAGCAGAGTTTTAGCAAAAGATTCACATATAGGTACACCCAAGGGGAGTGCCATGGCTGGATTTTCAGGTTCTCAGAGCAGAGAAGGAATAAGACTCTATTCATGGAGTAGAATATAGTAGGCATCCAGTGCACTCAATTTTTGCTTTGTGCTCATGGAGTAACATTCTGAGACCTATTTGGCCTCTCCTAGAGCCTCTATGTGTGTTAGAGGGGACACTTCTTAGAAGATCAGTGTTATATTTATCATCCTACCTAACAGAACTGACTTTCCAGTTTACTCAACATGATTGTCTTGGTTTGTAAGCTGCCACAATGTGATATATGAGAAACAGAACAGCTTTTAAAAGGGGGAATTTATTAAGTTACAAATATACAGCTCATGAAAACCTCCAAATTAAGGCATCCAGGAAAAGATACCTTGGTTCAAGAACGAGGATGATGTTGGGAGTTTCTCTCTCAGCTGGAAAGGCACATAGTAATATCTGCTAGCTCTATCACCAAGCTTCTTCAACGGCTTCCCTGAGGGCATTTCCTTTCTTCATCTCCAATGGTCTCTGGCTGTGTGGGCTCTGTTGGCTTTGTAGCTTTTTCCAAAATGGTTCCCTCTTAAACGGCTCCAGTAAGTAACCCCACCTTGAATGAGTGGAGACACATCTCCATGAAGACCATCTAATCAAAAGTTACCACCCACAAGTGGGTGGGTCACATCTGTATGGAAACAAAAATATCCCACCCAACAATATTGAATGAGGATTAAAGGACATGACTTTTCTGGGGAATATAATAGTTTCAAACTGGCACAATGGGTCAGTACCAACTTGAGGCTATGCTATCCACCTGCACTCCTACTTTAAGGAAGAGAAGGGAATTTTAAATGGGAAGGGAATATACTCCCAGTTATACGATCAATTATTGATGTTCAGGCTGTATAAGAAAAGATTGAGTCTGACAGGACTAAAGGTCTTTTCAAATGGTTAAAATATGATCATATGTAAAAAGAACTCAAAACTTTCTGTATGACTCTGAGGGTCAGAACTTAACTACCAGGAGTACTGAGATTCATATGTACTGTGTAGGTGTTGTGGCAGATGATTATATATGCAGCATTATCTATCTTCTCACAAAATCTCTACACCATTATGGACATTAATATTCTTGGTCAGCGAAAAAATCCCATTTGTCATGAGTCTCAGGATGACTGAGAAACCTACTTGAGGTTTCTCACAGTCAGCAAGTGATGGAGTTCGAAATCAAACCCAAAGGTGCCTAATTCTATCTTCTAGCTATCCAAGCTACACCTTCACTGTAACATGCCTTAAGCTTCTTTTCTGCCAATTGCCATAGGGAAGAGACAGGTGGAACTAAAGGGAGGCAAATTTTACTTCAATAAAAGTGACTCTATTACATTTAACTAAATGACTTTGGGCAAGAATGTCTACTCTCTAGAATTCCCCTTTGGAAAAATGTAAGTCAAATGAGTCCATACCAAGCTTATAATAGTAGTATTCCCTAACCTATTTGACTCTATTAGATAGAGACCTCCCCAGTAGCTCTCTATACCCAATAATACTCTATTGGACAGAGAAATCTCTGCAAGGCAGCCAAGCTCTGTCATGATCCAGTTCCCACCTTTCCTCCCTTGCCTGCCACAAGTCCCAAATTCACATCCTATCTTCCAGTTATACTGAACCCCCTTTTATTCTCCAAGTAGAGGATCATACCTCTCCAGCTTTACCCAACTTATTCCCTTTATCTGGATAAAACTAACACTGTTGACCCTCTTACACACTGATATTCTTAAATATTTTTCAATATCATTTGGCATCAGTGGTGAGAAAATACTTCTCTATTTGTAAGACTGTTAAGTACATTCCTCTTTAGGTCATTAAAATAAAATGTCACTCCTATAAATACAACAGTAATCAAGGATAATCTGTTCAAAATGTGGAGGAGGATATTTCTATCACACAGAATACAGCATGACATAGGATATAGCTCTGTTCTACATGTCTGTTCTCAAGGGCATCTTTTCTCAGTCATAGTGGTACTTGGTGTTCTCTTGGCTATTCTATTTGACCCCAATTCCAATGCACCAATTTTCCTGACCCTCTCTGCCTTTCTAATACAGGGCAATAAATTACATACACATTTTACCCCCAAGTGTGTTTACCTCCTACTTCTTAATACTGTTTTCAAGGATCAAAAGCTACCATATTAAGAATGAAATTTGTGTTTATGACTAGTGTCTGAATTTTCCAAAGATGCTATGACAATATCACAAAATGGGGTGACATAACAACAGGGATTGATTGGCTTTAGGGTTGCAGAGGCTAGAAATCCAAAATCAAGGTCTCAACAGGCCATTCTTTCTTCCACAGCCTATAGCATTCTGATACTGGCTCACCACAATTCTCAGGAGTTCTGGGCTTGCACTTTTGCCTCCATCACATGAAGACCTGCCTCCTTGGTCTCTTCCTATGGCTTTCTCTGACTGTTCTGTATCTGAATTTCCTCTGCTTTTTAAGGTATTGATATGGATTAAGGCCCACCCTGATTCAATGTGGCCTTATCTAAGTAGAATCTTCAAAGATCCTGTTCATGAATGGGTCTGTGCCCTAACTGGTAATAACATCTTCAAAGATCCTATTTACAAATGGATTCACATCCACAGAATTTAGGATCAGGACTTGAACAAGTCTTTATAAGGGGTACAATTCAATTTCCAACAAGTAGCAAAGAGAAAGTCTAATTTTCTAAATATGATATTAAATTCTAAATAAGGATTTTATATATGCATCACATAAAAGGGACATCAAGTTTGATTCCCCAAATCACAAAAAGAACCACATATAGACACCCAGGTCAGCCACCCTATTCCATTTATTCTAGTGATATTTTGTACCCGTTGGTCTTCTGCAAGCTGGTCTCTATCTTAATCCAGTTATGTACCTGGAAAACTTCTGCTTGCACTGCAATCTTCAGCTGAACGTAGTACAACCTCCTAAGTGAAGCCTGTCCTGACACCAGCCCATCCCCAACCACCTTCCAGTCTTCATCCATGTCTTGCAAATTCATACAGACTCTAGTACTATGATTAGCTTATGGTATTTATCAATACTGAAGGACTGATCAATATATTTGTCTGTCTCTCCTCACTAGAGTATGAGCTCCTTAGGACAAAGAACCCATTTCTAATTCTACATAGTCCCAGAATAGAGTCTGAAATAAAGTCGGTTTTTAAAAAGTGTTTGTTTTATTCAATCAAATATCAGTCTCTTCCACTGCTATTTATATAGATAAATTAGATGACTGACGATAAATACATACACACATACAAAGACATATATATATGTATGTCTAGGTACGCGTATTTTTCTCACGTCTTGATTCTAGGCTATGTGGACAGCAAATTGACTTTGAAGGCAAACTTATCCAGTATTCTCCCACTTCCAGCCCAGGGAAAAGGAAGCTGATCTGAACCCCATCCTGAGTACAGAACTCTTGTTAGTGGGAGAAATAGAAAGAAAAGAAAATAGGAGATAATTTGTAAGAGAAAACGAAGCAAATGGCAAGTTAGATTCCCCAAGGTTTCTAAACGGGGAGTTAATTGAATCCAGTGTTCCAAGACCTTAATTTCAAACGAGGCCTTTGGAAGTCACTCTCCCTCAGGCAAAATGAAAGCCCTTTTCCTTAACTCTGAGACAAAACAAAACTCCCAACTTCGTTGCCTTAATCCCTGTACACACAAGCTAAGGCTCCACTTTAGGGGGTGTTCAGAGGCAGGCAGCCCCCCACTACACCTCCTCCTGCCCCTCCTGGCCACCAGGTCATCTGCAAATTTCTATAGGTACGCTTTCATTCAAAGCTCTTTGCAGCAAGTGCCAGACTTGCCAGATGTGAGTTCCTGCCAAGGTGACGTAGGTCATAAAGAGGTTCCCAAGTCTTGATCTGGAGCCAGAATCAGAGTGAATTTCTCACATCCACATCACAATTTACATGTCCTTATCATTGGCATATTCCCTTTTGCATTAATACAATGTCCTTCCTTCCGTCCTTTCTTCCTCCCTCCCTCCCTTCCCTTTTTCCTTCCTCTCAAAGTAGATATTCACTAGAAATTAGAAAGTATTAGACTGAAGACACAGAACTCTAAAAAAAAAAAAAATCTTACGAGGCAGGCACCATGAACACTGGCACTTGAGAGGTGAGGAAACAAGCACAGAGAGAGAATATTGCATAGGACCGTATCAGCTGCAAGTAACAGAAAAATCAGTGCGTTGTGACCTGAACAACGCGGGAGACAGGAAGATGAGAAGGAGGGAGGTGAACGCAGGACTGGTGACTTCAGTGACGTCCTGGCCCAAGCTTCTCCCGCTCCTATCTCCAGCCAGTCACTGGAGTTCCCGAGCCGGATTGTTTCCTCAAAGATGCAACACGTCTGTGACACTTTCAAAAGATTCATCCAGAATAACCTCCAATACAAGAGACAAAGAGTCTACTTTCGTGTCCTATTTTAAGAGCTAGAAAACCTTTCCAGAAAGCCCCAAAGCGAATTCTTAAACCTTATTGGTCAGAATCGCATCACATGGCCACACCTGAACCAATCACTGGCAAGGGGAATGGGGACCACATGATCAGCTTAAACCAATCAGAACCCACCCCAGGAACTGGACATGGAGTCCACCCAGCCCCCAAAGCACAGAGAGGAGAGTAGATAATTGGATATTATTAAGGGTCTTCCAGGAAGGAGGAAATGGGGAGAAATCAATGTCAGGAAAGCAACCAGTGGTGTCTCCTACACGTACCTGATTCTGTAGTCTGAGGTCTATGACCTTTCCAACCTCCACAGAAGCATCCACTGTGGCACCATTCCTATGCTGTGCAAAGCCCTGTGCTGTGAGCTTTATAAACATTGCATTTATCCCACACTACAATCCAGTGTGGATTTTGTACAGTTATTACCTGTATTTGAGCAATGATACACTGAGCCACTTCAAGGTCCATGGTGCAGCTGTCTACCCACCAGACCTCTTTGGTTGTTACTTCCTTTCTTTGCTCTCTTTTACGGGAAGATTGCTTAGATGCATTACCTTTTTCATCGTCTCCATTTATGCACTCTCTTGGCTTCCTAGGGCTGCCATAACAAAAATACCAAGAACTGAGTAGCTTAAAACAACAGAAATGTATTGCCTCACCATTCTGGAAGTCAGAAGCCAGAAATCAAGGGGCCGGCCAGGCCATGTTTCTGAGAATATTTCTTCCTTCTTTCCTAGCCTCTGGTGGTTGCCAGCAGTCCTTAACATTCCTTGGTGTGTTGGTACCTCAGTCCAATTGCTGCCTCCTCATCTTCAAGTGAACTTCTCCCAGATGTCTTTCACTCTCTGTCCAATTCTCCCCTTCTAAGAAGGACACCGGTCATATGGAATTGGCCTAATCTTACATAATGTCTTCAAAGACTTTATTTCCAAATATGATGACAGGGCCAGGGCATATCATGAGCTTATCTTTCTGGGGAACACAATTTAATGCATGACAATACATTTGTGGGTGGCTGGCCTGGACCCACAGTATATAGAGAGATTTGTTTACTCTCTCTTGGGACCCTCAGTGGATTAAAGGCCTGGGTTTAGGCTGGGAGAATCCCATCTATTCAGATCACTCCAGTAAGAGTAGTAACTGGGCATCACAAGTTAGGGACAGGCTGGGGCTGAAGAGAAAGCAGTAGCATAGGGTCCCTACTGTTGGGGTGGGGGGGACTTGGGCTAAGGACCCTGGGAACAATGGCAGTTAATAAAATTTATCTTCATTGTAATTCCTTTCTCATTCCACAAGCCTTCAAAAATACTTCTATATTGCACTATGGAGAATTAAAGGACAGACCTGGTTTGTGCTTCCGTAAAACCAGTATTGAGGGAGCTACAGCTCAGAGAAAAGTCAGACTTGAGGAAGCAGGAGACAAGCTGAAAATACTCAAAACTGAAGGAAGGCAGGCAACATACTTGATGAGATGTCAGAGGCAATAATTACGGGGGATTCTGAAAAGGGAGAAAATGTTCTGTAGGCTAGAGGAATCTAGAAAGAGCTTCCTGCAAAGGTGCAGGACTGGGATCCTGGATAGAGAGAAGGCTTTCCTGGTAAGGAGCCCAGTGTGAGCAAATATGTCACACAGGGACACATTTCACAAAAAGTAAGTTCCATTTGTAAAAGTCATTTGGTGTTTTTCCAGTCATTTTGGTAGCCGAAAGCCCACCTACTTGTACAAATTTTGGAATCAGTTTGTCAGCTATGAGGTGACCGAACACACACACACACACACGTGCACAAACAAATGCACACAAATACACATATTTATTACACACTGATGCACAGACACAGGCACACATATGCACAAACATATGCACATGCAGGCACCTGCACACACACACACATATACATGTGCGCCCACATGCACAAGAATGCATACACTCTAACATGCACACACAGTTGGTGATCTTGGCTGTATGATTAATGAGGGAACCGCAAAGCACGCTTGGCTCACTCTGAAGTTACTTTCCCTTCCCAAGCTTGAATGTGAAATTGTGTTTTCATATTTCTTTCAAAACAAGTCCTATGGATCTGCTTAATAAGATTCAGACTTTCATTCTTTCCATATCAGGAACTGAAGAAAGAAAATTCTCTGGGGGTCATTCGTGTTTGAATTCTCAGCAGACTTGACAATGGAAAAGTTCAAACGCTATGGCCTCCAGTCATTTTTTAAAACAAACAAAACCAAAGCAAGCCTTGTAGGCTCTTTCATGACTTACATGACTAAAATCTTCTCTTTCATTTTCCTTGTTTTTTTTTCTCCCTCCTCCATGTATTTTTCAAAAACATGTGAGTCACACGTACACTTGGAACTCCACTGAAGATTCCCTGCATATCAGTGCGAAATGTCAGTGAGCAAATCAAAAGAAAATTCTCAGGATAACTGGAGATGGAGAGCTGCAGGAGTTCCTGGAGATGGATTGGAGATGGAGAGCTGTAGGCAGGACCTACAGTGCTGAGATGACAGATTATCCATCTGGGCTGCAGCAGGACCCTATCAGTGATGGGGGAGAGTGCAATAAGAAAAGTCCAACTCAAGGAGAAGGTGGGGGGAGACTAGCTACATAGAGTATCATAAACCCTGTTGAGGGTCAGGTTAAGTTGTCAAATGAGTAAAAGCCTGATTATGCATCAGAAATTGAAGCAGAAGTGCAATCATAAGGACAAGATCTGCTTTGTCTCTATAGCCTGGCATGTAATACTATGCTGGTTTATGGCAAACTTACAACCAAGGTAAACATAATAAGCATGATAAGGGCTGGAGGGAAAAGCTATAAAATAGTCCACAAAAGACAAAGGGCCCAAAGCAGGCAGACTGGATCACAATTTTAGATCTCACTCTTCTTTGTGTTTGGTGCCCCTGAAATACTCCTCAGTTTGGCTTTCAGGGACCAGGCCTGGCTGAAACTAAATGTAGGGGGTGATCAGTATCCAGAGATGGATGGATAAGGATATACATGGCTGACACAGGGTCAGCCTAGCTCAGAAGCAGCTGGCTCTGAGAGGAGCCTGACGCAGAAACAAATCTATCTTCTGACCAGTAGCCTCATCTATACCAGTTGTTATGATGGCAGTTGGCCAGCTTCCTGGAGTATGGACCACCAGACTCTAGCACAAGAATACCCGACCTGGGTCCCCAGACCCACAGGAGTCTTCAGAGGCCACACAGTGGACTTCTGGGGCATTTCATTTTAAGTAGAATTGAAGGATGTCCAAGCCATCCAAAGTATGCTTGTTTTTTGACTGAAATGAGAGCAAACTCGGTGTGTTAACACTGGCCATGTAGATCAGAAACTATGATTAGAGGTTATATATGCATTTGATTAAATTTAAATGGGGAAATGAATCAAATATTTATTCTTAAGTTCAGGTTGCTTGACAAAATCTTTCAAAGCATGTTCTACTTTGCAAGTAGTTAATCAAAGGGGCCGCACTGGTGTATAAAAGTTGGCAATCATTTGACAAGAAGCAAGAAGAAGTGTGCGTATTTCATCAACTCATTACAGGAGGCTGGAAGCCTGCCTGAGGAGGTCCTGATAAAGTGTGTTAATCCTGGTCTCTTCTTCTGGGAAATACGTGGCTTTGGACATGGAAAGGCTGGTTTACAAATCAGAGTTAATGAGGGGTTTCTCTTTATAGAAGTAGTCCAGCTATGTATTCCTTGCCCACAGTTTTCCGTATAATTTAATATGAGAACGGGCATTTTAGATTTTAACAAATCTGGATTTGAAACCCAGCTTTCCCAGTTATTACATATGTGTCTTTCAACATTTACATCAGTGAAAAAGTACAGCTTCAAGTAACAAAAATGCCAATAAACAGAGGCTTAAAAAAAAAAAAAGGGATTGTTTCTTATATGACAAGAAGTTGGAAACATTAGTCCAGGGTTGACCGATTCCTCGGGGGCATCATCTACTCCACTATCCTGAGAGCACATAGCTTTCATCCTCCTTGTGGCATGATCACAGTAACTCCTCCAGCCATTGCACTCACACCCCAGGTAAGAAGAAGAAGGGAAAGAAAAGAGCCAAAAGCATGCAGCAACTAAATCTGTCTGCTTTTATAAGGCCTTCCTGAAACACTCATTAAGTAGTTACCTGTTTATATATATTCATTGGCATATTGGATGGAAATTCTGTTAAAATTCAATTGCTAAAGAATTGATATTTAAAGAATGGCTTAATTGAATATATGAAGATTTTCTTCAAATAGAAATATGGAGCTTAAAATTTGAAAGTAACATATCTTATTGAAACCCATCAAATATGTTTAAAACCTTGAGTTAATAAGGAAGAATGGAAGGAAGGAAGGAAGAAGGAAGGAAGAGAAGGAGGGAAGGAGGGAGGGAAGCAGGGAGGGATGTAAGGAGAATAGAAAGGGAGAAAATTCAATGATTAGTTTTTCTGTTTGTTTGTTTGTTTGTTTTTTAATTTTTTTGCATGGGCAGACACTGGAAATTGAAGCCAGGTCTCTGGCATGGCAGGTGAGAATTCTGCCACTGAGCCACCATCGGGTCCTCAATGATCACTTTTACAGTTCTGAAAACTGGCAAATAAAGCTTAAAAAATCAAGCATTTATCCTGTCTTTTCTATGCAAAGTATATCTGAGGACAATCAAATAGATAATGAGGGTTCTCGTCGTAGAAACATTACAGCTAGAAAAGGAAATGAAGAATGATAAAATTAAGAACTCACCATTGTGTGATCCCTAATGAAATAATGGATCTAGACACTGATCATGAATGGCGGCTAACATCACAAAAGGAGAGTTCATTAGACATGATGGAAAACTACATCACCATTTATGCAGTATTCTTACCAAAGCTCTACCTGAATCTATCAAGTCTCAAGACCTAACTACCAATTTACAGGAAATAGAAGGGCAGAGGAACAGGTTAAATGATGCCACAAGGAATCAATCAGCAAAATCCAGAATGCAGGAAAGGTTACAGGCCAAGAAACTCGTTTCCTCAACAAATAAATTGCAAGGATAAAAGAGGGATAGAAAGGGAAAACGAAGAGGTTTAAAAAGACTTGAAGCATATTCATCAATTGAACTTAGAAGCTTTTTTTGTCTAGTGATTAAAAAAACTGTTAAAAAGAATATGAAATAATTGGGAAAATTTAAGCACTGATTCAATCTTTTAATATTTTAAGCAACTATTTTAATTTAAGTGTAAAAATAGTATTGTATGTTTCTTTAAAGAGTTCTTACCTATCACATGCATATTGGATTTAATTGTATGAAACTTGAAAATAATCCAGAGGGCAGGGGAAGTGGGTGGTGGATATAGAGGGAACAATATTGATCATGAATTGATAATAAGTTAGACTTGGGTGCATGTGAGTTATTATACTAGTCTATTTCTTTTATAAGTTGGAAATTTTCCATAATAATGTTTTAAAATACTTGCTAATCTCAGAATAAATAACATTAGATACAACTATCATATGACTCAAACAGCACAATGTGAAAAAAACATTTCCTTCATTAACCTGACTAAGGTTCTCCCCAATGCCTTAGTGAGGAGAGGCTGGAGTTGACATGGGAACCACTGAGGGTCCTTACTTAGGCTGAAAGTAACAGTGTAATAAAATGTATCATTTCCATGTCAAGTCTTTGTGTCATCTTCACAAAGTTCTGAGTTTAAAACTCTCTTCAATTTTTTTTTATAAATACCTTAACTATATGCTCCTACTTGACTGTGAAAATCAAAGTATGATTGCCCTAAAGGATCAACAGCAGGTTAATACCCCCTTGATAGAGTATTTTGACTTAACAACCTTTTTTTTCCTGTTTAGTGTGCTCCTGGTTATATATTCACATCTAGGATTTTATTTCGTTGTATAGTCACATAATTGTTAGTTTGGGGAAATAGAAAATGTGACTGTACAAGTAAGATATTTTGAAAGTTATCCCAAATTCAATTTTTCCATTCATTTAGTCAACAAATATTTGAGTGCCTATACTCAATGGGTATTGTCCTGGGTTCTATAGAGCTAAGGAAAAACAAAAAGTGGGGCTTTTGCCTAGTGGAGGTTGCAGAATTGTGGACAGAGTATACAGTGATGAATGCAATGAGTAAGTGTAAAATAACAACCAAGGATAAATGTCACAAAGAAGAGGTATAGAACTATTGAAGTGGATACTATTGGCTGTCTCCCAGCATCTGTTGCCTGCTGTCTCCTTCCTAATGAAATCTCACTTGGGTTAGGAGTCCATTTCTCCCCTACATAGCCATATGACTCAGAGGATACTAATGCTTTTTCTGCTGTTATAGTGGATTCTGACTTGTCCAAGGCAATCACATCATGATTATTGCCCTGACAACTATTGTTGGTTTGAGGAGTGGCTTTGTACATGAACTATGTTGACCTAATCACAGATTAAAGCGCTTATATTCCATGGTTGGTGGAGATGGAAGCAAGGAAGTATGTTGCTCCATTTCTTCTGGCAGCCATATTGTGGTCATGTGGGTAGTCAGCTCTAGGCTGAAACCAATGAAAGTAACAAAATTGTGGGGAAAAGAAGCTGGTCACAGAAGGAATTTAGTGACATTGAATTGAGTCACCAAAACAACCAACTCTGTAGACTTTCCTGCTTTGGGATTTTCTATTATACAAGGTAATGCATAAACTGTCTTTCTAATCTCCCAACCCAAACCACCCTATCTTAAACAATAATGTTATAGGCATATATAATAACAGTAACTGGTCTAGTTGTAGAGTTCAGGACAAGCAGCATCCAGGTCAAGGTAAGAGCACATGCAAAGGCCCTATGGCAAAAAGTAGTGGAGCTCCTGTCTAAGAGTTCCAGGAAGTGATGTAAGTCCAATCTGACAGAAGCACAGAGGAGAGGGTGGGAGAGGAAGTATGATATAAGATGCTGTTGAGAGACACTTGGGAGCCAGACCTTATAGAGGCCCTGTGAGCATTTCTGTCTTAATCCTAATGACAGTGGGAAGCCATTGGAGTGTTTCATGGCATGGTGAGGACATGACCAGATTTGCTTTCAAGTAGATACTACAATGCGGAGAACTGATTAGAGGTAGGCCAAAGTGGATTCAGAGGAAAGAGTATTTCAGGCAAAAGATAACAGTAACTTGGACTAGGGTGGTGGTTGTGGAGATGTAGAAAAGTGAACAGATTTGTGAACTTTTTAACAGGTAATATCAATGGAACAGGGTGCTGGGTAATATACGTTGTGGAAGGAAAGGTATGAAGGAGAGAGGGGTGTCAGCAATGACTTCTAAGTGTCTGGATGAAATACAATGAATAATGAGGGACACTGAAAGAGTACCAGATTTGGAGACAAGATCTTGAATAGTAAGAAAGAGTAGGACTAATACCTGCCCAATTTGATTTAAGTAGAAGCCTTAATTATAATTAACAGAAATAATAATAGTTACCACTTATTAAGCACTCACTTTGTGGCAGAAACTATACCATACACTTCCTAACTGCAGCAAATTATATTTTCCAAAGGTGACTGCAATAATATTTCTCACTCCACAAACTCTTCCACAATGTGACCTTACTGCTGCTCCCATGGAGAGACAGTTGTCTATGTCCCCACCTTGAATCTGGGGAGGCTTTTCACTGCTCCAATGAGCAGAATATAGCATAATTGATTCTATTTGACTTCTGAGGTTAAGTCATAAAAAAACATGTTCTCTTGGGATACTCATTGAGAAAGTCAGCCACCATGTAAATGGTCCAGCTACACTGAGGCTGCCAAGCTCTCTGGTTGTCTGACTCAGCTGTGCTCCCAACCAACTGTCCACACCACCTCACCAGCCATGTGCTGAGCCACCCTGAGAATGGATCCTCCAACTCCGATCTGGCAACCACACCTGAAGCCATCCCATCAAGCCCTGCCCAAATGAAAACACTGTGAACCAAATAACTGATTGTTGTTTACTTTCAAACACTAATTTTGGGGATGGTTGGTTATGCTTCCCCACTAGTGTGAAGAAATTAAGACTGAGAGATTAATGCAACTTGTCCCAAATCACGGTTGAGGAAGGCAGAGTTCAAGCTCAACCTATCTGGTCCAGAACCTGTGCTATTTCTTAAGTCTCATTGCTGCCATCTTTGTAGTTTCATCCCCAAATTAAATTGCTGTTTTCATTCAAAATCGGGCACCTTAATCCAAACTGTGGTTTCAATCCAAAACCTCAAATACATGTTGTTGTTGTTGTTGTTGTTGTTGTTGTCTTTTTCAATGGGCAGGCACCAGGAATCAAACCTGGCATGGCAGGTGAGAATTCTGCCTGCTGAGCCATAGTCACACTGCCCTCAAATACATGCATTTTGAGAATAATCTGTTCAGCTTAAAAACAGCAAGTAAAACATGAATAACTGCAAGTCCTTGAGAAAAAGAATTATTTCCCCACCCCAATCCCTCTTTCCAAGCAGTAGGGAATTGATATGAAATTAAAACAGACAACTTCCATTTTCTTTCAAGAGAGATTTATGGCCACTGTCTAGAGAATTTCAAGCCATGAAATGATCTGTAAAACAAAATGTTTAAAAATAATATATTTAAAGCAAAGCAGTGTTATATACAATTAATGTAAAAATGATCAGAAGTGATAGTTGCTGAGTACAAGTTTTAAAAAAAGAGAAATATGAGCTATAGAGGTAATGACATTTCTTGGACACTAATCTGTCAGCAAGCACCCCAAATCAAGGGAATAATCAGGCATACTAATGAGTTCAGAGTAACTTTCTTTCATTAATCAGATATCTGAAAATTGAACTCAATCCCTATTGCCACTGCCCTAATCCATGTCCTTATGATTCCCTCTCTCTACCGCTGCAGTTTCTCTTAGTTGGTTTCTCTACCTCCAGACTCATCCTCACTTGTTGTTCTAGTTTGCTAGCTGCCAGAATGCAGTATTCTGAAATGGAATGGCTTTTAAAAAGGGGGATTTAATAAGTTGCTAGTTATAGTTCTAAGGCCGAGAAAATGTCCCAATTAAAGCAAGTCCATAAAAATGTCCAAATTAAGACATCCAGGGAAAAATACTTTGGTTGAAGACAATCGATGAAGTTCAGGTTTTCTCTCTTCACTGGAAAGGCAGTTGGTGAATATGGTGACGTCTACTAGCTTCCTCTCCAGGCCTCTTGCTTCCTGAATATCCTTGGGAGGTATTCTCCTTCTTCATCCTTAAAGATCACTGGCTGGTGGACTCTGGTTCTCTCATCATCATTCTGTCATGGTTCTGTGTTCCTCTCCTCATTCTCAAAAGGAACTCTCTCAGAAATGTCTCAGCTTTTATAGTATCCCAGTAAACTAATCAAGACCCATGTAGAATGGGTGGAGACATGTCTCCATCTAATCAAGTTTAATACCCACAATTGATTGAGTCACAACTCTGTGGAGATAACCTAATCAAGTTTCCAACCTATAGTATTGAATAGGGATTAGAAGAAACCATTGCTACCACAAGATTCATTAAGATTAAAACATGGCTTTTCTAGGTTACATAAATCCTTTCAAACCAACACACTTGTATATACCAAACATCATACCCCATCCCATCTCCTTCCCTCTGCCAAAACCAGTCCCTGTGGCTGTCATGCCCAGCACCTGCCCCTTGCCAGGGTAAGGTTTATTCATGCTGTGAGTTTCCACTCACACACTGGTTCCTCAGAGCTGCCTCTCTGTTGTCTTCTTCCCAATCAGAGATGGGTCATTTTCCCTCTGCATTCCCACAGAATGGCAAACTTAGATCTGTGGCAGCTCTTCAGTTCGCTTGTCAACCAGTGCTTACCTAGCACCAATTATGTACCAAACACTGCACTTGGTGCAGGAGATATAGCAGAGAACAAGACAATGTTCCTGCTTCAGGGAGACAGAACTTAAATCAGTGCTTCTCAACCAGGGACTATTTGAGCCCCCAGGGGACAACTGCAATGTCAGGAAACACTATTTATTGTCACACCTTGAAGGAGTGCTGCTGGCATCTAGTGGGTAGAGCCCAGGAATGCTGCTAAAAAAACATCTTACAATGAAAAGAAGAGTCCCCCAAAAAAAGAAGTATCCATCTCAAAGCATCAGTAGTACTAAGATTGAGAAGCTCTGCCTTAAATAATTAAAGAATTAAGATCATTTCAGGGACTGTTAATAGAAGATAAAGAGAACAATGTGATAGAGTTCTGGGGCACAAAAGAGGAAGGCTGCTCTGGAGATACAGTGCTTAGAGATGGGAGAAGCTGAGATTGTAATTAAGTCGGGTTCCAGAGCTTGTGGTGTGTCCACTGTCTCTCTTGGTATTAATAGCACCTCTGACACTGAGTACCTACCACATGCTAAGCATTGGCCAAAGCCACATTCTCTTCACCATCTCATTTAAGCTATCTTTTGGTGTGAATTTCTTTATTTCCCAAATTGTAGTTAACTTGAGAACATGGCTTGGGTGTGTATTTCTTAAGAAATAGCTAGCACAGCCATGCACGTAAATGGATAGACAGATGGATGGATAGATGGGTGATTGGATGGATGGATGAATGTAAAACATGGAAGAGAATTCAAGAGCAGAGCTCTGCCAGCCTCATGGTAACTTAGGGTATGATGGGGTGGGATGGAAGAAAGACTAATTTTGCTAGGACTAAAGAGGTTCAGCTGCAAATAAGAGCCACATTTTCCAAAGCCCACCTAATAAAACCAGCTATAAAGCACTTAATAAAATCAGAACCAGCTGCACTGGGGAAGTAAGTCTTGACACAATAACTGCATAGCCCAGTTAGAGGCTACCTTTCCCTCACTATTCACTCTGGTTCCAAAAATTTAAAAATATTGTAGTAAATTCTTGCATTTTTCCTAGGCCTTTCAGTTATTCAAGCACTTTCTCATATATAACCAAGTGTGAGCCACTCGTTAACCTGTGAGGAGGTATAACAAGGACTATCATGCCCATTATGTTCTATAAAGTCACCATGAAACTAGCAGTACTGAACCATTGCCTCTAGGGGAAATACAGGGTTAGGCTCCTGCAACCTCAGGTCACACATTTCATCAAAGATCAATACATAGACTTGCTTTATGTGTGTTTCTGTTTGAAGATATCATATATCTTTTGCTTCCTCCTTAAATTTACACACAATGATTCCATAGGAAGTTCTTTAGAAACTGCCCCCATTTAAACCTCATCTAGAAACAGTATCATTGCCTTCAGAGTATTTTAGGACGTTGGCCTCCCAATGCGATTTATGATTAACTTGTTTAAATTTATTTTCAGAGGCCTAATTCAAATGTCGCTCTAAAATGTATGTATTTCCGAAAGGAGTTTATTAAAGGATAATTGTAGCTAACAGAATTTTATGGAGGGCTGTAAACCAGGCTTGGAGCTATACAGTGAAGAGTTATACCCTCAAAAAAAGTAGACTCTTAAGGAAATCTGGAATGACTTGATAGAATGGGCTTCAGGTTGGAACTAATGGGCACAGGGGCTATCGTGGAATCCTGAGGTCTAGGGACAAAAGTCCAAGTAAGAGATGATGAGAGTCCGAACTAAGGCACATGTTATAGAGATAGGAAAGAGGGGGAAGATTCAAGAAGCAGTTGGGAGGACAGCTTGACAGAATCAGCAGATCAGATGAAGTAAAAGAGCAGAAGATTATATGGTGGGCAAGCAGAGGTGGGAATGTATGGCTGAGGGACAGATGAGAGCCTCCGGGACACACTAAGATAAGTGGTAACTGTGGGACATCCTGGGATGAGGCTAAGAGGAGATGTTGGGAATGCAGTGCAGGACGGGGGTTATCAGAACCTGCTGGTGCTTGAAGTCAAAGGAATTCATGAGATTGTCCAAGGAGATAATGCAAAAAATAAAAGTAGGCCAAGGTCAGAACTAGGGTAACAAAACTTATTCGCATTTGCCTGGGATCATCCCAATATTAAAACTGAAAGTCCTATATCCCAGGAATCCCCTCAGTCCCAGGAAAACCAGAACAAAATCACCCTAGAGCAAACATACTGTGTAGGCAGTGAGAAAGAGTATGAAAGGGAGATGTTTGCCAAGTCTCATCTACCTGGTTGGTTGCAAAACTATCACTAGAACCATGGTCTCCTGCCTCTCATACCATTGCACCCTCTCGTCCCTCCTTCAAAGAAGTGCTAAATTGAATAAAATGAGGAGGAAAGTGAAGTAGCAGCGTCCAAATCCTTGACTCTCAATTCACGAAGTGTGTAACATCAGATAAACAAGTTACTCTCTCTGATCCCAGGATGAAATGTAGGATCAAATAAAAACAGAGGGTTGAGGAAAGATGGAAATTCTGCCAGCAAGTTTACAAGAGAGGGAAAGAGCTGTAGACAAATGAGCCTCTCTCCTGATTTTGGATTCCAGTCACAGGGATGCTGAATATCCTACAGCCCAGCCCTCGCACTGGTTTGAAAAGTTTAAACCTCACTAAATGTCCTCACCACTCCTTTGAAAAATATGGTCCCACTACTAAAAATGCCTGGAGTAAAATATATTTCCCCAGAAAATGCTGGCGGATTTATCACAACTGGGCCATTCATCTGTTAAAAAGCAGAATGGCATTTATTGCCAATTGCTCATTTTATGGGAGAAAAGAAACAGGAAGCCTAATAAGCTTGGTTAATTTTTTTTCTTTTATGGCTCCAGCAACTGCACTAAATATTCAGTCTGCTTTTCTTGCACAGTTTGGAGAGTGTTCTGAACTTCAGAAATGTTAGGGGGAAGGTTCCAGCAGAACCCAGCGCTGATGCCTCAAGCAGTGGCCTTGGGCAGGGATTCTGAGAATGGCCCCAGGACACCTCCCTGCTGGGGGTCACGTGAGCACAGATTAGTTTACAACACTGAGCACATAATTTAATTTTTTTTTTTTTTTTGCGCATGTAATTTTAAAAATCCGTCAGTAGATAGCGAGGTGGCAGAAACGATTTCAAAGTAGACTGGGTTTTTCGCTATTGCTGAACACATAGAGAGAGGCAGAATAATGTTCCAGCAGAAGAGGGCCCTGGAGTTAGACCCAAGCCTGAGCTTCTGCCCTGCCACTTGTTTACTGGGTGAACTTGGTTAATATCTGCAGACATTCAGAAGGCCTATTTCAAATGCTCACCCCCCGCCATCCCACAATCCACACACTCACATACACATCGTCTCCTACCTAAGAGAGCATCTGTTGTGGATTACACTCTACTTTCTCTGCAGCACAATGCTACATAAAGAACATCGAAGGCCTAGTTTTTCAATCCCAGGTCTACCAATTAAATGGCTTTCTAGCTAGCACTGTCCGAAAGAACTCTCTGAGATGATGAAAATATTCTAAGCTCCACTGCCCAAGATAATAGCCAGTAGCTACATGTGGATAATGAGCACTTCTTATGTGGCTAGGGCAACTGAGAACTGATTTATTTTATTATTTTACTTTATTTTAATTAATGCAAGAATAAATTTAAGCAGTCATACATGGCTAATAGCTATCATTTGGGCAGTTCAGATCTAGCCTGTTTGAGCCTCAGTTTCTGCCTCTGTAAAATGGCACCAAAATGCATTTCTGGGCAAGGTTGTATTGAGAATTAAATGCGATAATGCATGTAAACTGCTAGTCCTGTATCTGGCACATAGTTGGGCTCAGTAGACAACAAAGAGAGACTCTCTTGGATCCGTCTCCGTCTGGCCCTAGAATTAGTGCTTCAAGCATGCCATGGGGCCTGAGAGTAACCGAGTGTGTCAGGTATCATAACCATTCCCATCAGCAATTGTCCTAAGGCCACAGGAAAGCAATCCATCTTTTAGAGAACTTTTCCATTGCTGGCCAAGAATGTTCAGCATGAGGAAACCTATTAACAACTTCATGTGAGGAAATATCTACAGGAAGTTAGACAATGCTGACCTGAGCTAAGGAAAATGTCCATCTGTGGAGTTTCATGGCCAATTAATGCTATGGAATTTCATAGATAAAGGTTACTAACTTAACTAAACAAATACATTTTTTAAAGATGTTTTCACAAACGGGAGATACTATTCAAGGTGTGGCACTGGATTTCTAGCAGGAAAACAGGCACTCTTTTAATACAGTATTAATTTAAAACAAAACTATAATACCCCAAGGTTGTCAGCCATGAGCAGTATTTCACAATGCACCAGACTCTTGACCTTGCAGGGGACCTTAAATGTCATCTCATCCCAGTCTTACTCTAATCCTTAAATCCTCCCATCCCTTTAGCTTCAGCTTGGACAGCTCTTATGATGGGGATCTCCCCATGTCCTCAGGCAGTTCAGTTCATTGTTGGACCCATTATAACATTATTTTACTAATATTATTATGGACAAGTGTCATCTCCCTTCTGCATTTCTCTTTACCAGGCTCAGCAAACTTATTTCCCTCAATACCTCTCATCTCTTAGAGTTTCAGGTATCTTGCAGTCTTAATGATTCATCAGAAATGGGTTGATGTGCCAAGGACTTGCTAAAATTGGGAACTGCAAAGTGTATAACATCTAGAACATTCCATCACTCCAACCTCACTTTCCATGATGTTGCTCATGATGGTAGTGATGATGATGGTGATAATGATAAAGATGATATTACAAGTAACAGTGATAATATTGAATATTGAGTATGACCATGAGTCAAGCCCTGTTAAGTGTTTAGCATGAATAATTTCATTTAACCTTCATTAGTGTGCCATGAGGTAGGTAATTATTATTATCTACATTTACCAGAACACTGAGCAAAGGAAAATAAATGTGTGCACTTTACACATTCTAGCTCTAATTTGAAAAATTTAAAGTCAGCTCTAGACATATAAAGTTGACCAAGTTATAATATTAAACGAAAAGTGCACAAGGTAGAATGGTCCATACAGTATGAATCTCTCTTGGAAAAGTATATTTGTAAAGTATAATATGTGTGGATCTAGAAGAAATGACTATCTCTAGCAAAGGTTATGTGTGATAATAAGAGGCTTTCCTTCTCTGTAAGATTACTTTCTTTATTATTTTATAAGCATCAATTACTTTATTGATGGAGGTGCTTTTTAAAATATAGCTTCTGAAAATCTTTTGGGGGAATATCTGGGTTTGAAGTTAACTGTAATTAAAATGAAGACATTGCAGTGAGATTTGGCATTTAAATTTTAGCCATATACTTTGATGACAACCCAAGCACAGGGGATAAGCAATGGTTCAAGCAGGCGCCATAACCTCTCAACCAATCAGAAAAACCCTGGTATCAAAATTACATACTTTAACCCAAAATTTAAAGATGGGTTAATATTTTCTATCACCCCTCTTCCCAACCAAACTTCCAACCCTTTCCTATATGCTATATTTTAACCAACTTTATTTCCCTCCGAAGTCTTCTGTGTTTTTCCCCTCAGGTATAAAATGTATTCTGCCATATTACTTTCAATTACCATTTAATAATTTATGAAATTACTCAGTATCATACCTGCAGTATTTTAGTCAGGCCCCATTACATTGTAATGAGGTTTGATTTAACATGGTCATTATAAATGCTGCTAAAGGTTAATAGGGAAAAAGTTTCATTCCACTGCATTTGATTCCAATCATTTAGGAATAAAATAAGCATCTGTCACTAAGCATAGTACTTCCTTTTTCTATAAGTAGCAGCTTATGATTATTTCCCTCACAGAAGTCTAGCAGAATATAAAGCCAACCTGTGGGAGGTTTGGATTGGAGCAGAATTTTCCAAGGATTGTGCCGTAGGCTTTTTGGCAAGGAAAATTCTTTGTTACGCAGGATGTTGTGCATTCCTGATCCTTGCCCACTAAATGCTTATAGCATCCCCAATTAGTGCAACACTCAAATATGGCCCCACAAATTTCCAAATGTCCTCTTGGGGGCAGCACTTCTCCCAGTTTAGCATCACTGATTGAAAAGATTGAGCACTAATTTGCAAGCCTAAAAAGAACTTAGCATATTTTTATGCTTAGCAGTTATTTTTCCCACTCCTGCCACATCTTTAATGTTCAGTGAAGTTTATATGGCTTGTAGTTTCGTCATATGCCAAGCTCTTTATTTTCTCATTGCCTGGCTTCTGGGGAAAATGCTCTGTCCCCTTTTCTCAGTTTGGCTAAATTTGGCTTTGGCCTTAAGATTTTTCTTAAGCCCTCTTATCTGCTGCAGTAATAGTCTAAATTCATCTCCATCATTATCCTTCTGCACACATACAAGTAAATTTCTGTGAGAGTATCTGTGAGAGTACTTTATTGGGTGAAAATAGCCAGGTGGATTTTCATCTAACTTGGGCTCTTTATGGGATGATCTATATTAAAATATAGACTATATGGCAAATATAAAAGGCACTGAGGTGGGCCTTGGGGGGGCATTCCCAAATATATTTGCAATCATCTTCCTATAGCATAAGGAGAGAACCATGCAACTGTCAATTGAGAGAAGTATGTCATGTGTATTTTAATGGCATTTAGGGGGAAAAAAATGACAGCTTCAAATATGAATCCCAAATCAAAATTCATGAAGATAGACACTCCAAACTGCAATTGTTGATTTAAAATTGAGACGATTGCCACTAAGTTAACTTTTTTTTTAACTTTTTATTTTGAAATACTTGCAAATGTACAGGAAAGTTACAAAACTAATACAAACTCCACACATAGAACTCCAACTACCCCTAACCACCTGAAACCTAGGTCTGCTAATTTTAAAATTGTGCCACATTTGTTCTATCTATCCATCCATCCATTTTCTGACCACTTGAGTGTAGGCTATATACACTGTGCTCCTTGAACAATTATTACTGCCATGTACATTTCTTATAGCAAATCTGTTTGCTTGTGCAACCAACTTAAGCACAGCTACCAAGTTCAAGAGTTACTTTGATCTGAAGCTCACAATCTATATTCCAGTTTTTTAATAAGTCCCAATAATGTCCCTTTGGGCCTTTTCTTCTCCCTTGATAGGTCCCATCCAGGGTCATGTATTGCCTTTGACATTTTGTTATTTAGTTGCTATTTCTCCTTTTTTTAATTGTGGGATCATATATACAAACATAAACATACCAGCTCAACCATTCTTAAGCATACCACTCAATGGGATTACTCACAGTCACAATATTGTGGAACCCTCACCAGGTTCCATTACTAAAACTTTCCCATCTCCGCAGACAGAAACCACTCCCCCATCATGTACTAACTCCCCTTTCAGCTGCCCCCATCCCCTGGCAAATTGTACTCTAATTTCTATCTCTATGAGCTTACATTCTCTGATATTTTCTTTGTAGTTACCATAGGGTGTCAGTTTAATATCCTAAATCTATAACAATCATATTTGCTTTGATACCAACTTAACTTCAATAGTATACAAACTATATTCCTAGACTCCTGTATCCCCCCCTCCTTTATGTACTTCTTAGCACAAATTACATACTTATATATATATTAGTCCAAAACCACTAATTTATCATTACATTTAATGCGTTTACCTTTTAGATCCTGTAAGAGGTAAACAGTGTAGTTACAACCCAAATACACAGTAGCACTGACATTTACATTGACTCATATCATTACCCTCACCAGAAATCTTTATCATGCAGCTTCAATCTATTTTCTATTGTCCTTTCAACATGCAGAACTCCTTTTGGCATCTCCTATGGGGATGGTCCAGGGGTGACAAATTCCCTCACCTTTTGTTCATCTGGAAATGTTTTAATCCCTCCCTCATTTTTGAAAGATAGTTTTGCTAGATATAGATTTCCTTGTTGGCAATTTTTTGCTTTCACCGCTTTAAATATGCCATCCCACTCTCTTCTTGCTTCCATGGTTTCTGATGAGAAATCAGCACTTAATTTTATTGAGGCTCCATTGTATGTGACCTGCTCCTTCTCTCTAGTAGTTTTCAGAATTCTCTCTTTATCTTTGGTATTCAAGTTTGATTACAGCATGGTAAGGTGTATATCTATTTAGGTTTATCCTGTTTGGGCTTTGCTGAGTGTCTTGGATGTGTATATTCATGTCTTTTATTACATTTGGAAAGTTTTCAGCCATTATTTCTTCCAATATTCTTTCTGCCTTTTTCACTCTTTCTTCTCCCTTTTCACAATGGATATATTGGTCTGCTTACAGGTTCCTCAGGCTCTGTTCACTTTTCCTCATTCTTCTTTTTGTTCCTCAGACTGAATGATTTCTATTATCTTCTCTTCAAGTTTATGGATTCTTTCTTCTACCCACTCTAATTTGCTGTTGAATCCCTGTAGGGAATTTTTAATTTCTCTGGCTATAGTCTTCAGATCTGTTTGGTTCATTTTCATAATTTCCACCTCTCTACTGATATTCTCTTTTTGATCATTTATTGTTTTCCTCATTTCCTTTCATTTCTTTTCCATGTTCTCCTTTAACCCTTTGAGGCCAATGAGTACTGTAGTTTTAAAGCTTTGTCTGGTATATCCCAGGTCTTGTCATCTTCATTGATAATTTTACATGCTTTGATTTTCTCCTCTGAGCCATCACTTCCTTTTTGTTTATGTGTTTTGAAATCTTTTTGTTGAAATCTGAAATCTAATTAAAGTAACTGACCTGTGATTCATTTCTCTCTTAGTTACCATAAGAACACTCCACAGAAAGAAAGATAAAAGGGATATATAACCCTATACAGTCTCCTTGCAAACATGGTAAGAACTAAACCTCCTGACAAACTCATGTTTTGGTAAACCCAGAATCTACGGATTTCTGAGGAATGGCTTCCAAGAGCATGTCACGCAAACAACTATCTTGGGGCATAAAATGGAAATATTTCAAAACCTAAATACCCCACTGTGTGCAGTGATCTGAAGATGTCACTTAGAGACCTTATCTATTACTCTGAGGTAGATATCTGATCTAATTCAGGGAGGAAAGACAAGGGGAGCAATGGAGAATGTCCCATATTGCCCACTCCAATAAAGGTGAACTTTTTTACTTATGTTCCTGATATTATTAGTAAACCTTAATACTGAGTAAGATATTTGATTCATGTGAGTCTGATTTGACACATCAATCCTTTTTGTTAGCTTGCTAGCATAATGCCTGCCTCAGTAAATATTGAGTAAATTGAATATCAAGATAGAATGTGCCTTTTCAGTGAGTGTCTATTGCTGGAATTATTAAAACTGTAATTGAAGGACAATCTTTTAAAGATACTCTCTGGCATAGTTCTACTTTTTGTGGCAGGTTATACCAGAATAAACTTTAAGGAGCCTTAATATATATATCACCTAATAAAATATCCATCCTTGAAAGATTGAGTCTCACTCACCCAAGCCTCACTCCAGACCTCAGTTAAATGCTAAGCAAATTGTAACAGCATAAAACTCATTCTATTTGTCTCTCGCTATTACAAAGTGACTTAGTTAGGAATGATCAAATGGTATAAAACCCATTAAAAAATATTTGGGGTACAGTGCCAAGATGGCAGCTTAGCAAGGTGTGGGATTTAGTTCGTCCTCCAGAACAGCTACTAAATAGCCAGGAACAGTATAGAACAATGGCTGGGGCCAGCCACGTCAGTGTCTGGACACACAGTGTACCACAGTCTGGACCAGCTGGACAGGTTGTGAGCTGACCCAGAACCATGAGTCCCCCAAGCTGCGATGGCCAGCACCCCTCCCCACCCCACAGGCTGCTTCCCAAGGGGAAAGGAAAGGGACTTTACCAGGAACAGGGGCTGAGTGCAACTAAGCTCCAACTGTGGAATTAATTCACAAATTCTGACTACTAAAAGTAGGCCCCCAGCTCAGCTGAACCTGGTCAAAGCGGAAGTTGCTGATTTTTGCCCTGGCACTGAGGGGGCAGGGTGGATGGAAAAAGAAAAAGAGAAAAAAGAAACGGAGGTTTTTTGAATAGGATACCACATAATACTTGAAAGGGCTTGGCCCTGAAAGAAAGGAGGGGGCACATAGGATCTGAAGGTACACAAAGCGACATACCAACTTATGCTCTCAATTGACAAACCTGAAGAACAGGGGTCCTGCTCTGAGAAGGATTTTTCTCTTTCTATTTTGTGGCTGTGTTTCTACAAAGGCTGGACTGCCTTTGGATACAGCTGCAGGGCTTCTCAGGCTCCAACTGCCAAGGGCATAGGCAGAAACAAGTTTGTTTGAGAGCTTATCTGGAGCCTGTGCCTTCCCCAGGGGGCCCAGCTCAGATGGATTCCCTCCCTCAAGGAATTCAAACCCCAGGGATTGGAAATTTGAATTGATTAAAGTGAGCCTACAGCCTCTCCTCTGTCTCCACCACACCCCCAGCAGGGAGAGTCTGCTGAAGTTAAAGTCCCACCTTATGCTGGTGGGACTGCAGGCAGACAAGCTCTACATACTGGACAGGATAGGAAAAGTGGAGAGCCCAGAGGCTTCATAGGAAAGCCTTTCAATCTGCTGGGTCTCACTGTCAGGGGAAACTGATGCAGGTGACTCTTTCCTCCTGACAGGAGGCCAGTTTGGTCTGGGAAAATCTGGCTGGGATCTATAATACCTAAGTAGACCCTCCTAAGGAGGGAAAAAAAAAAAAGGCAACATATAGGCAGGGCAAGAAATAGGAAAACAAGAACTAAAAAATTCTGATCTGTTAAACAAAACCTAAGCTAGTGGTCCAGAATAAGCTGAACTGAATGTCAAAGAACAGATAGACAACAAAGTCATCCAGCAAGAAAATCCTAGGTAAAAGAAGTGAAAACAATCTCCAGAATAAACTAATTAAGGTAATTAAATGCCTAGATGCTAGCAAAAAAATAATAAATAACACTAAGAAAATCGAAGATATGACCCAGTCAAAGGAACAAACCAACAATTCAAATGAGATACAAGAGTTGAAACAATTAATTCAGAATGTAGACATGGAAAACCTCATCAAAAATCAAATCAATGAATTCAGGGAGGATATAAAGAAGGCAAGGAATGAACAAAAAGAAGAAATTGAAAGTCTGAAAAAACAAATCACAGAATTTAAGGGAATGAAAGGCACAGTAAAAAAGATGAAAAAAATAATGGAAACTTACAATGTCAGATTTCAAGAGGCAGAATATAGAATTAGTGAACTGGAGGATGGAACATCTGAAATCCAACAAGCAAAAGAAAATATAGGGAAAAGAATGGAAAAATATGAGCAGGGATTCAGGGAATTGAATGACAACATGAAATTGCACAAATATATGTGTTGTGCATGTCTCAGAAGGAGAAGAGAGCGGAAAAGGAGGAGAAAAACTAATGGAGGAAATTATCACTGAAAATTTCCCAACTCTTATGAAAGACTTAAAATTACAGATCCAAGAAGGGCAGTGTACCCCAAACAGAATAGATCCAAATAGATATACCCCAAGACACTTACTAACCAGAATGTCAGATGTCAAAGAGAAAGAGAGAATCTTGAAAGCAGCAAGAGAAAAGCAATCCACCACATACAAGGGAAGCCCAATAAGGCTATGCATAGATTTCTCAGCAGAAACCATGGAGGTGAGAAGACAGTGGAATGATATATTAAATACTAAAAGAGAAAAACTGCCAACCAAGAATTCTATATCCAGAAAAATTGTCCTTCAAAAATAAGGGGGAAATTAAAACATTTTCAGACAACAGATCACTAAGAGAATTTGTGACCAAGAGATTGGCTCTGAAAAAAATACTAAAGGGAGCACTAGAGGCAGATATGAAAAGACAGGAGAGAGAGGTGTGGAGAACAGTGTAGAAATGAAGACTATCAGTAAAGGTAAAAGAAGAAAAATTAGATATGCTGTATAAAATCCAAAAGGGAAAATGGTAGAAGAAAGTACTACCTGTATAGTAATAACACTAAATGTTAATGGATTAAACTCCCCAATCAAAAGACATAGACTGGCAGAATGCATTTAAAAACAGGACCCATCTATATGTTGTCTACAGGAAATACATCTTAGACCCAAGGATAAACATAGGTTGAAAGTGAAAGGTTGGAAAAAGATATTTCATATAAACAACAATCAGAAAAGAACAGGAGTAGCTATACTAATATCCAACAAATCAGACTTCAAATGTAAAACAGTTAAAAGAGACAAAGAAGGACACCATATATTAGTAAAGGGAACGATTCAACAAGAAGACATAACAATCATAAATATTTATCCACCAAGCCAGAACACTCCAAAATACATGAGGCAAACACTGAAAACACTGAAAAGAGAAATAGACACATCTACCATAACAGTTGGAGACTTCAATTTCCCGCTCTCATCAATGGACAGAACATCTAGACAGAGGATCAATAAAGAAACAGAGAATTTGAATAATACAATGAATGAGCCAGACTTAACAGACATTTATAGAACATTACACCCCACAACAGCAGGATACACCTTTTTCTCAAGTGCTTATGGATCATTCTCAAGGACAGACCATCTACTGGGTCACAAAGCAAGTCTCAATAAATTTTAAAAGATTGAAATCATACAAAACACTTTCTCAGATCACAAAGGAATGAAGCCAGAAACCAATAATAGGCAGAGTGCCAGAAAACTCACAAATATGTGGAGGCTCAACAACACACTCTTAAACAACCAGTGGGTCAAGGAAGAAATTACAAGAAAAATCAGTAAATATCTCAAGGCAAATGAAAATGAAACAAAACATATCAAAATTTATGGGATGCAGCAAAGGCAGTGCTAAGAGGGAAATTTATTGCCCTAAATGCCTATATCAAGAGAGAAGAAAGGGCAAAAATCAAGGAATTAACTGTCCACTTGGAAGAACTAGAGAAAGAACAGCAAACTAACACCAGAGCAAGCAAAAGGAAAGAAATAAGGAAGACTAGAGCAGAAATAAATGAAATTGAGAACATGAAAACAATTGAGAAAATTAACAAAACCAGAAGTTAGTTCTATGAGAAAATCAATAAGATTGATGGACCCTTAGTGAGGTTGACAAAAAGAAGAAGAGAGAGGATGCAAATAAATAAAAGCAGATACGGAAGAGGAGACATAACCACTGACCCCACAGAAATAAAGGAAGTAATGATAGGATACTATGAACAATTTTATGCAAATAAATTTGACAATGTAGATGAAATGGACAAATTTCTAGAAAGGCATGAACAACCAACATTGACTTGAGAAGGAATAGATGACCACAACTAACCAATCACAAGTAAAGAAATTGAATCAGTTATTAAGAAGCTCCCCAAAATGAAAAGTCCAGGACCAGATGGCTTCACATGTGAATTCTACCAAACATTCAAGAAAGAATTAGTACCAATCCTGCTCAAACTCTTCAAAAAATATTGAAGAGGAGGAAAAGCTACCTCACTCATTCTATGAAGCCAGCATCACCCTCATACCAAAGCCAGAAAAAGATATTACAAAAAAAGAAAACTACAGACCAATCTCTCTAATAAATATAGATGCAAAAATCCTCAACAAAATTCTAGCAAATCGAATCCAGCAACACACTAAAAGAGTTATATACCATGACCAAGTAGGATACATCCCAGGTATGCAAGGATGGTTCAACATAAGAAAATCAATTAATGTAATACACCACATCAACAAATCAAAGCAGAAAAACCACATGATCATCTCGATTGATGCAGAAAAAGCATTTGACAAAATTCAACCTCTTTTTCTGTTGAAAGCACTTCAAAGGATATAGAAGGGAACTTCTTGAAAATAAGGGGAATATATGAAAAACCCACAGCTAACATCATCCTCATGGGGAATAACTGAAAATTTTCCCCCTAAGATCAGGAATAAGACAAGGATGTCCATTATCACCACTGTTATTCAACATTGGTTGGAAGTTCTAGCCAGAGCAATTAGACAAGAAAAAAATACAAGGCATCAAAACTGGAAAGGAAGAAGTAAAATTCTCACTGTTTACAGATGATATGATACTATATGTCAAAAACCCTGAAAAGTCCACAGCAAAACTACTAGAGCTAATAAATGAGTACAGCACAGTGACAGGCTACAAGATCAACACTCAAAAATCTGTAGGGTTTCTATACACTAGTAATGAACAATATGAAGGGGAAATCAAGAAAAAATTCCATTTGCAATTGCAAACAAAAGAATAAAATACTTAGGAATAAATTTACTAAAGAGACAAAAGACCTATATAAAGAAAACTACAAGAAATTGTTAAAACAAATCACAGAAGACCTAAATAGATGGAAGGGCATACCATGTTCATGGATTGGAAGACTAAATATAGTTAGGATGTCAATTCTACTTAAATTGACTTACAGATTCAATGCAATACCAATTAAAATCCCAAAAACTTACTTTTCAGAAGTAGAAAAACCAATAACCAAATTTATCTGGAAGGGCAGGGTGCCCCAAATAGCTAAAAGTAACTTTAGGGGAAAAAAATGAAGTCAGCAGTCTCATGCTACCTGACTTTAAGGCATATTATGAAGCTACAGTGGTCAAAACAGCATGGTACTGGCATAAAGATAGATATACTGACAAATGGAATAGAACAGTGTTCAGATATAGACCCTCTCATCTACAGACAATTGATCTTTGATAAGGCAGTCAAGCCAACTCACCTGGGACAGAACAGTTTCTCCAATAAATGGTGCCTAGAGAACTGGATATCCACATGCAAAAGAATGAAAGAGGATCCATATCTCACACCCTATACAAAAATTAACTCAAAATGGATCAAAGACCTAAACAATAGAGCTAAGACAATAAAACTTTTAGAAGAAAATGCAGGGCAATATCTTATCAATCTTATAATAGGAGGCAATTTCCTAGCCCTTACAACCAAAGCACAAACATTGAAGAAAGAAAGAAAGGAAAGAAGGAAGGAAGGAAGGGAGGAAGGAAGGAAGGAAGAAAGGGGAACTCCTTAAAATTAAACAGTTTTGCGCATCAAAGATCTTCATCAAGAAAGTAAAAAGACAGCCTACACAGTAGGAAACAATATTTGGAAACAACATATCAGATAAAGGTCTAGTATCCAGAATATATAAAGAAATTGTTCAACTCAACAACAAAAAGACAGACAACCCAGTCACAAAATGGGCAAAAGACATGAACAGACACTTCTCAGGAAGAGGAAATACAAATGGCCAAAAGGCACATGAAAAGATGCTCAACTTCCCTGGCTATTAGGGAAATGCAAATCAAAACCACAATGAGATATCATCTCACACCCACCAGAATGGCCATTATCAATAAAACAAAAAACAACAGGTGCTGGAGAGGATATGGAGAAAGAGACACACTTATCCACTGTTGGTGGGAATGTCAAATGGTACAATCGCTGTGGAAGACAGTTTGGAGGTTCCTCAGAAAGCTAAATATAGAATTGCCATATGACCTGGCAATACCATTGCTAGGTATCTACTCAGAGGACATGAGGGCAGGGACACAAATGGACATTTGCACACCAATGTTTATAGCAGCATTATTTACAATTGCCAAGAGACGAAAACAGCCAAAATGTCCATCAACAGACGAGTGGCTAAACAAACTGCGGTATATACATATGATGGAATTATATGCAGCTGTAAGACAGAATAAAGTTATGAAGTATGTAACAACATGGATGGACCTTAAGGACATTATGCTGAGTGAGATTAGCCAGAAACAAAAGGATAAACACTGCATGGTCTCACTCATATGAACTGGCATTAGTGAATAAACTTGGAGAATTTCATTGGTAACAGAGATCATCAGGAGACAGAAATAGGGTAAGATATTGGGTAATAGGAGCTGAAGGGATACAGATTGTGCAACAGGGCTGATTGGAAAAACTCAGAAATGGAAAGCACAATACTACCTAACTGTAATACAATTATGTTAAAACACTGAATGAAGCTGAATGTGAAAATGATAGAAGGAGGAGGGCTGGGGGCACAAATGAAATCAGAAAGAAAGACGATAAAGATTGATATCGTATAATCTAGGAATGCCTAGAGTGTGTAATGATAGTGAACAAATGTACAAATTTAAAAAATGTTTTTGCATAAGGAAGAACAAAGGAATGTCAATAATGCAGGGTGCTGAAAATAGATGGTAATTAATATTTAAAAATTTTACCTTATTGTGAAACTAAAGCAAAAGATGCTTATTTGGTACAAAATTTATATTTTGACCTGTGCATTTCCTAATATAACTTATGTAGACAGCTTAATTGAACACCATAAGTACATGGAACTTATGGAACCTTGAGTAGCGCATGAGACTTTGTGAGTTTGTCCAGAGTGATGCCCCAATAAATCTCAGAGTGATTTAAACAGTGAATAAAAAAAATATTTGCAAAGTCCCCTTCGAGGAATGGTGAGAAAGGGGAAAATTCAACTTCCCCAAATTGAATTCTTGATATTCTCACAAGCCGTGGGGACAACCAAAGCAATAGGCTGAGCCCCAAATCTTAGGGTTTGTTCATATGAAACTTGACCCCACAAAGGATAGGTCAAGTCTACTTAAAATTAGGCCTAAGAGTCACCCCCAAAACAACCTCTTTCGTTGTTCAGATGTGGCCTCTCTCTCTCCAGCCAACACAACAATCAAACTCACTACCCTCCCCCTGTCTACATGGGACATGACGCCCAGGGGTGTGGACCTTCCTGATAATGTGGGACAGAAGTCCTAGAATGAGCTGGAACTCAGCATCAAGAGATTGAGAAAAACTTCTTGACCAAAAGGGGGAAGAGTGAAATGAGACAAAATAAAGTGTCAATGGCTGAGAGATTCCAAACACAGTTGAGAGGTTATCTTGGAGGTTATTCTTACACATTAAATAGATATCACCTTGTTAGTCAAGATGTAATGGAGAGGCTGGAGGGAACTGCCTGAAAATGTAGTTCCAGTAGCCATGTTTCTTGAAGATGATTATATAATGATGTAGCTTTCACAGTGTGACTGTGTGATTGTGAAAACCTTGTGTCTGATGCTCCTTTTATCTACA
>PVIY010011677.1:0-64509 GCA_004026745.1 Myrmecophaga tridactyla
AGCCAATCCATCTCTGGTGTGTTGCATTCCGGCAGCTAGCAAACTAGAACATGTACCTTATGATTTTTTGCTGACACTGGTCATCTGATTATCTTGATAAGTAATTCTGAAGGTTGTTTTCTCATACCTGTCTAGGATTTAGTTGTTCCCTGGTTTTCCTTCTACTCACTTTGGGATTCATTTGCTGCTCTTTCTCCAGTTCCTCCCCACCCCCCACCCCGCCTCTCTCTCTCTCATTGACAACTGGGTTGACCATATTTCTAAGCCAAATCAGGGCTGGGTACCCATGCATGGGGAATAGACCAGTTCCAATGTGCCTGGGACAGGGTCTGAAGAACTCTGCCATTCCCCTGCACAAGTGTTGGAGAGGATGTGGAGAAATTGGAATGTTTATTCACTGCTGGTGGGAATGCAAAATGGTATAGCTACTGTGGAGGACAATTTGGCATTTCCTCAGGGAGCTAAGTATGGAGTACCCTTACAACCTGGCAATCCCACTATTCCCGATATACCCGGAAGATCTGAAAGCAGGAACGGGAACAGACATTTGCACAGTGATGTTCCTAGCATCATTATTCACAATTGCCAAAATAACCCAAGTGTCCATCAACAGATAAATAAATGAACAAAATGTAGTATATACATATGGTAGAATATTACGTAGTAGTAAGAAGGAATGAAGTCCTGGAGCATGCAACAACATTGATGAACCTTGAGGACATCATGTTAAGTGAAATATGTCTGACACAAAAGGACAGATATGATATGATCTGACTGATATGAACTAATTATAATGTGTAAACTCATAGACACAAAAATAGACTATTGGTGAGTAGGATATAGAATGAGGTTAAAGAATGTAGAGTGGTGGCTTAATATGTGCAGAATGTTTAGGGTGAACTTAAATATTTGGAAATGGACAGAGGTGATGGTAGCACATCATTGTGAGAATACTTACTCATACTGAATGGGGTGGAAAGGTGAAGTCTTGTGGTGGACAATGTCCAGATTAACTGTACAAATATCAAAAAAGTACTAAAGTAGATGTATGCAATACTGTCATAAGGAATTAGTAACAGAGGGCATATAGGGAAAAATATACCTGTTGCAAACTGTACTTAACAGTACTACTGTTTAATACTCTTTCAATCATAACAAATGTACACCAAAGTATGGGTCAGTAATATTGGGGGATAAGAAGTATGGGGTATTAGGGTTTTCTTTTTTCTTTTTATTTATTTTCTGGAGTAATGAGAATATACTAAAATGATCATGGGTCTGTATGCATAACCACACGATGATCTGTGAACCAATGATTATATACTTTGGATGGGTTCTATGCTATGCGAATATATCTCAATAACATTGCATTAAAAAATCTTCAAAGGTCTTATTTATAAATAAATTCACACCTACAGGAAGCTGACTAAGATTAAGGACATATATTCTGTTGGGGGTAATAATTCAACCTACCACCCAGGTATGGAAAGAAGGATAAGAGACCTCTGGTTAGGATGCATATTTCAGTTCATTTCCCTGTTCTTAAAATAGTACATCATCTGTGTGGCCACAATCCATAAGCTCTTAAATCTAAATTTTCCAGAAACTTTGCTTAAGATTTGTACAGGTTGGTGGTGCAGAGATGAAGGTCTAAATTTTCTTTATAAAGACTTTAAACAAATCTTCTTTTTTTCCAGCCCCATCCTCTACTTCTGCCTACAGCTTCTGCTTACAGAAATGCCTGTATCACTCCTGAGTCTCTTGAGGTTCTTTGGCTAAAATTGGTTTCTTCATCCTTGGATCCTCCCATGCAGTTCTTCAGACTTCAGTAATCTCCCTCTACTAGGACAGTTTCCACTGCCAATCTTACTTTCACCTTCTACATCCTTATGCATAGATTTTATCTAAGATAGCTAACACTTTCATTTGTTTTGCCCTTATTGATCACCCATTTTTAAAATATATTTTTTCATTTGAATGGTATTTCTTGAAGGCACAGATATAGATACGTATCTTCAATACATAATGTTTAGCAGGGCTATTATTAATTTCTGTAGATGTGTTTAAATGGGATCAAGCATATAAAGATAAAGGGCATTTTAATGTAGGTTAAGATAGCACAGAGAACTAGTTACGCTGATTTGACCTCAGGAACTGATCTAGCTAATGAGGCTTTAACATTTGGCTTCATGAATCATTTGGCCAACAAAATATCATATGATTTTATCTTTAATCCATACTTTATGTGTTCTTCTTTGTGATAGTTCACTTAATGGATGTCTTTACCAGGATGGATAAGTCAAATGTGCCAAATATGTGAAAGATGCTTATGTGCTTATCTGTTAAAATGTAATTTTCAGCTAATGTGCTTATGTATCTTTTATACTCCTCACTTCCAAACTGACATTGGCTATTGTTGGGGATTAAATCATGTCCTCTCACAAAAGGAATGCTCAAGTCCCAACCCCTGGTCCTGTGTGTGTGACCCCATTTGTAAATAGGATCTTTGAAGATGTTACTAATTAAGGTATAGCCAAACTGAATGAGGGTGGCACTTAATCCAATATAACTGAAGTCTTTATAAGCAAAGGAAACTGGACAGAGAGATAAGCCATGGGGAGCAGCCAGAAGCTGGAAGTCAATGGACCCAGGAAGAGAAAGGAGAAGACACCACCATGTGCATTGCCATGTCATCAAAAGGTCAATGAATTCCAAATATTGCCAAGACCCCAACGCGGGAATGAAGCAAAACTTCTAACTCCTAAAACCATGAGCCCAAAATTCCTATTGTCAAGCCAACCCATTTTATGGTATTTGTTTTAGCAACTAGGAAAATAAAACAGCTATTGTGTTAGTTTGGAAGCTGCTGGAATGCAATGTACCAGAACTGGAACAGCTATTTAAAAGGGGAATTGAATAAGTTACAGGTTTGCAGTTCTAAGCCTATAAAATTGTCCAAACTAAGACATCCAGAAATACCTTAATTCAAGGAAGGTTGATAGGTCAGGAACACCTTTGTCAGCTGGGAAGTCATGTGGCTGGCATCTGCTGGTCCCTTGCTCCTGAGCTCTGTTGCTTTCAGCCTCTGTTCCTGTGGGGGTTCCTAACTTTGCTTCTCTAGGGCTGGCTGTCATTTCTTGGCTTCCCTTGGCGTTCTCCAGGTTCTGGCTTGCATAACATCTCATGGTGATGTCTTTTGGCTCCAAGCATCTCCAGCCATCTGTGTCTCTATTCTCTGAAGCAATTGTTCTCCAAACATCTACATCTGCTTTCTTTGTCGGCTCTGAGGCTTCTGTCATTTCTAAGCTCTCTCCAAACGTTTCCTCTTTTAAAGGACTCCAGTAAACTAATCGAGACTCATCCTTAATGGGCAGAGTTACATCTCCCTCTAATCAAAAGGTCACACCCACAATTGGGCATATTTCATATCCATAGAGATAATGCAATAAAAGTTTCGTCCCTATGATATTGAATTAGGCTTAAAAGAAATAGCTGCTCCCACAAGATTTGATCAGGATTAAAACATAGCTTTTCTTGGGTACATAATAGATTCAAACTGGCACAGCTGTCTTGAATTAAGAATATTTGTGTTATCGTTACCACCAATGTTAAGTTGAAATTCAATGAGAACCACTGGGACCTTTCAATTAGCTCCTTTAAGTGAGGAAGTCAAATAGGTTATGCCACAATAACACAGCATGGCATTGTTAGGAAGATGCAGGACGAGTTAGGGAGAAACAAAGATGCAGTGGTCACAGGATATTTCTTATTTTCTAACATGTAACTGATGTAAAGGATCCTCTGTTCAAGTTATTTTTAGGAATTAAGTTGCCTGCTTTGCAAGGCACTTTGCAACTTTGCCTTCAGTCATGAATTTAGTGAAATGGACTCATTATTTGACAGTCTTGAATTTGCAGTACACTTTGCCCTTTGCTTCAACTTTACTCAATATGTGCCATTATACCCAAGTCACTTCTTAGGGGACATGGCATTTGAAATGCCATTATGGGAATAAATCATTGAATTTGATTTTTTATTATTTCTATAATGTCTCATTGGATAGTTGTGGTGAAATATAATAAGGTTTTATTCATGGACAAAGAAAAATTATTTCATTTTAGCTATTTTATCATGTCTTAAGGAAATGCCTCTATTATTACGAGGTGCATTATGTTATACATCTCAAGAGTAGGAGATGGGGGTTGTGCAACAACAAGATAATGGCAGCAACAATATTTGGCTTTAAGTTTTCAGATATTAAGGAATTTTTTTTTTTTCGGCATGGGCAGGCACCAGGAATCGAAACTGGGTCTCTGGCATGGCAGGCGAGAATTCTGTCTGAGCCACCGTGGCTTGCCCTTAAGGAAAGTTTTTAAAAAATGTTCAGGGCATTTTATGATTTTTGTGTGAATCTGGGAATGAAATCTTCAAACACAGAGAAACATTGCTCAAACTAATGGTTTCTGTATCGACCCAGATTAAAGGCAAAGGACATTACATTAAGTTGAGCTTCAGTGAAAGCAAGTCTTTGAAGGGCTTAGATAATGTGGTAAATGTGCCTTACTGTTTGATGGTTTAATACAGGAATGGATCTTGGGGAGTCAGACAAAAGGATAAGACAGCTCATCCATTAGTCTCATTCCAATATCGTGAGTACAAGCAAACTTAAGAGTCTACAGAATTTCTGTAAGAAATTAATTTCTTCATTGGACATTCAGTAATATGGATGGATTGTTTATCTCTGAAGGGATTATGACTGTATGTTACAGTCCCCGTAACTGTAATTTTTCATGATGCCTATTTTTTGTGTCGTAGTGTTGGACTGATTTCTTCATTTTCTTTGGCATGGGTATGGATGTCCATTCTTGATTTGATTGTACATATGGACAATTTTGTTCTTGTCGATATCCCAAAGATGGTGACTATTCAGAAACTAGATGAATCTATTGGCAACATTCTTACATTCTCTTTAAATCGCTGCTTTGAATTCAAAAGTATAAATTTAAAGGTTTATGTTTCAACGATTTAGAACATCATTATAATTTTCTTACAAATTTAATGATACAAAATTTGGGCAGTATTATCTGGGTTTTTTATGTTGGGTATTCTCGTTGATTCTTCTACATCGTCCTGTAGGCAGTATTTGGAAATTGTTTTGTGTGGCCATCTCCTCGTCAGATTGAAAGCATCTGGGCTGATTGAAGGGAACCTAGGTCTCCTTTTGTTGGCTCCCTGCCTTTATTTACAGAAAGAGCATGGTTAAGAGACTCAGTTTGGAAGAAATCAAGGAACTTTTGGTTAAATGACTGACAACTCTGATGGAAAAGGAAGAGAGAAGAGAAAATTCAGAAGCGCTACTGATTTTTAAGTGTACCCTATGTCAAACCATCTCCATACCCACTTCCCATCAGACATAAACCACATGTACCAATTCATGTGATGCTAACTGCATAACACCTCTTACTTTTTGATCTAACTAAACATACACATATATACAATGCAGCTTATGTGAAATCATTTCAGTTTTGCACATTTCATGTAAATACTCACAGTATAAAATTTAACACGAATGTTTAAACAAAATTTCAAAATGTTGTCTTTCTTTGCTATTAGTTATAACTGGGTGTTAGAACTACATATGCCAGGTATAGATCACTTGTATTTTTGTGAATACCCTTTTGTCCCCAGAAAAGGGCTCTCATAACATGTGGTCAACAGGATTGGATGCTATAAATCTAATGTTCTTTGGGCTTTGGCATAGAACATGGAGTATTATCTCTAAAATAGTTTTATCTCTCTTTACACTCTTAAGAATACATTACGTTTTTGAGGCCAAAGAATGCTCATCAAAAGATTTTGAGTGGTTTTATTTCTGTGTGTGCCATCTGCAGAGTAAAGGAACATTGCTTGGTGGGTTGTAATAAATATATCTTAGAATTCATGTATTCATGCTCTTTATATGTGCTTATAAGATATAGCGCTTGATACTAAAATAGTTTTGATTGTGTCACCTCACACTCTGAGCTCTTTGAGATTATTTGACTCTGTGTCCTTAGGGCAGTTTTTGCATAAAGTAGAAGCTCCCTAAATGGTTACTAAACGCTTGAGTAAATACCTACAAAATATCTAGACCAATCATTTAATTTGATTTAATGCCCCATAGTGATAGTTCATGGTCAAAGAAATTGATATTTATCAAATTTACAACAAAAATTGTTAGGGGGCATTTCATTTCAATGATTATTTACAAGGCCTTCTATTCATCTGACGTAAGGTTAAAACCTATATTTCAATCAAGATACTAGTTATGGAGCTTTACTTTCCTTTTGCTAGTTCATTTTCTTTCCTTTTCAGTACCTCATTTTTAAGGATTACCCTAATCTCAAAAAAGATTTCCAACCTCATTGAAGATTCTGGATGACAAGCCCTGATTGAAAAATGCCAGTAGGAGTCAGCTTTGGTTATTTCTGATGTACTTGCAGAACATTAGAAACCTCAGGCTTCCTTTTAAAATATTTAAGTGCATTTTCACAGAAACTCTTAAAGGTAGACCAAGATGATTAAAAAGGCAAGGTCATTTTGCAAGGGTAGAATTCTTTATTGAATTCCAGTTAACCTGAGAATTCTGGTCAGATGCCAAATAAGATAATTGCTTTATGCTCTCCTAAATTTCCTTTCTGGGTTGAAATGCAGTTGTTTAATTTTCTCATTTCTTGTGGGGGAGGATAACTGGTGAATATCGGTAATGCTTCATCACAGACATGGTTGCAGTTTGCTTAGGTGGGGAGCAATATGGATACAAAAGTTGCAGAATTTTGGGACTTTTCATTTGTAATTTCTGGCATTTCATGGAATCATTGCACAGTGGTTTCGATTTCGTGGAAGTAGAGTCCCTTAAGAAATACCTTGATGGTTTGCTGGCTTAAAAAACAGTATTGCAGTAGCTTAAGATAAAACGAGGTAGTGTGGGTCACGTATTTATAAACTATAATAAACAAACACAATCAACTAGCTCTTTAGATATTAGCTGTGTCAGTGTCAGAGTGGATGAAGCTTCCAATCAGTTTGTTAGATGACTAAGTAGCAGAGGCAATGAGGTCTGATATGCATAAGCTTTGCTGTCACATAGCATTGGCCTCAATTCCCAGTTTTCCCTCTTATTAGTCATACTCACTTGGGAAAGTTACTTTTCTAGGTATGAGATGAAATAGTTTCATAATAAAGGGTAGTGACTGTCGTTAGCTAATGAACAACCAAGATATCATTCTCATAGAAATTATTAATGTTCATAATTTTCCATCAGTATTGGTGTTGAACATTTTTGCTTATGTCAGGCTGAATGTTGTGTTGGGGTGCTATCTTTGTTCTGTGTTTTCCTCTCTTCAAGTAGCCAAACCCTCATTCCTGGTTTAAATACCAGAAACTTCTAGTGTTAAGGATAGTCATTTGTATTTTATACCCTATTTTTGTTAGTTGTTTCAAAAGGAGAAACAAGTTTTTAAATCCCTCCATCAGTTGGGGCATTCACCCTTTCTGAAATTTTGTTC
Organism: Myrmecophaga tridactyla; assembly: GCA_004026745.1. NCBI lineage: Eukaryota > Metazoa > Chordata > Mammalia > Pilosa > Myrmecophagidae > Myrmecophaga > Myrmecophaga tridactyla. Next base: position 7,548 of record PVIY010011677.1, read on the forward strand.
ATATATTTAGGAAGATAGTGGTGGCAGTGGACAGGGAAATTGTGATTTAGTGGTCCTAAAAGCCTGCTTATTATCCATGCCTCTTGGGACATTTTTAGATTTAGCTTAGAGACTCAGGCCTGACATACTGGGCCTGGTTAATTTCACATAACGGAGACAAAGGCAGGGTAGAGTGTGAAGAGGAGCAAGATCCTTGGGTTTCTTACCAAATTTTTCTGTTATTTTAGGGACTAAGGAGACCATATTTAAAGTAATCAGGCCCCTCAAATGTATGTTTGATCAATTCCTGGGATTTTATTGAATCTAACTGCTTGATGTTGGAACCAGAAATCCCAGCTTTGCTACTTATCAGCAGTGTTGCCTTGGATAAATTGCCAAGTTCTCTGAACTTAGTGTATTCATCTGTAAAATGCAAATAATGTATCCCACATTCTTATAAGTTTCATATAGAACCCTGTCCTCTAGATAATGCATGGGAAATGCTTGGTTCAGTTCATGGTGCATAATATGTGTTCAGAAAACAACTGATGGTCCCTGTTGTTGTTTGCTAAAGCTGCCAAATGCAATATACTAGAAATGGATTGGCTTTTATAAACGGGATTTTTAAAGTTACTAGTTTACAGTTTTAAGGCCTTAAAAATGTCCAAACTAAGGCAGCCTGAGAAAGATACCTTGATTCTGAATAAAGGCTACTGTCTGCCACATGGGAAGACATGTGACTGGCATCTGCTGGTCCTTGTTCCCAGTTGAGTTGCCTTTTGCTGATTCCAGTGGCTTTCTCATTAAGTGTCTGTGGGTCCTGACTTAGCTGCTCCAGGGCAAAACTCTGGGTTTCACCTCTTAGCTTAGCATCTCATGGAAAAGCACATGGCGACATCTGCTGGACTCTGGTTCCTGTCTAGCTTCTGTTAGCTCTCTTACTCTCTGGTGTCTCTTGGTGTGCAATTCCAAATGTCTGCATCTGAGCTTTCTCCTAAATGTTTCCCATTGCCAGCTCCTTCAAGAACTCCAGTAAGCCAATCAAGACTCACCTGGAATGGGGAGTAGTCACAACTCCATCTAATCAAAAGGTCACACTCATAATTGTGTGTGTCACATTTCCATGGAAACAATCTAATCAAAAGGTTTCACTCTACAATATTGAATTAGATTTAGAAGACAAGGCTTTTCTGGGGTACATAAGAGTTTCAAACCAACACAGTCTCTGAACCAAGTTTGCAAGGTTTCAGAAGGGGAAAAGGCAACCATCTGTTGTTGAGTGATATACACATACATATACAGTCTGTAAGATAAAAAGGTTGGATAATTAATATTTGTATTTATCTAATTTAATTTGCATAGCAATTTTGAAGTAGAACTCATCTTCATTTAATAGTTAAGGGAACTGAGTCTCAGGATAGTTAAGTAACTTTTTAAGTCACACAACTAGTGGGTGATAATGTTGAGCAGTTGCTCAATTTGTCTGTTATCAGACACTGAGTTCTATTTTCATAAAATACGCTGGGTTCCTGCTCTGTGTTCTTTGCTGCCACAGAAACATCTTTATTGTTTCCTCATGATTGGCTTACTTCTTCTTATGCTGAGCCTTTGCTTTGGCCTAAGTCCCTGCCTGATTTAGGACTGGTAAATTTTCACTGTCAGGAAATCTATGCTATTGATTTTCTAGTTAGCAGTATAGTAACCAAGGATGTGATTTATACAGGTTATTTTTGCAGTGTTATTGTTTAATTTCAAACACAAACATTCATTTTACATGCATTTAATACATGAAAGATGAATGGTGTCAGATTCCTTGAGCTCCTCTAGAAACGATATCAAATAAGATAGAGATATATTAACATATTTCTCATTGAATCACATATGGCTTTACTTTATACAAAGGTGAGGTCTCCATATCTGAGGAAGAGTCATACATTGCTGAATGATGAAGTCATTCACAGCTGCCAGGGAATATTAATAACATGGCTCCCAAGAGTGGAAGTTCTGTTATCTCTGTGTCCACCTGCCAAAAGGCTCAGAGTGAGCACACAGAAAACCAGAAATCATGCAATTGCTCCCGTATGAATGACAGCTCCAAAATGATTTGAAAGTAGAAAAGAGAATTATTGATTTTGAGATATTTTGATTTGTCATTTCCAGACTTGACCAAGTCTAATCTGTCATGAAAAATAGAGAATGCAGGCATAGAGTAGTTTAATGAAATTAATTTGCCATTCTCCCTCCCATTCATGACTAAATTTATATTTCTATTTGAAGATGGTTGAAAGGTAATGCAAAGAAAATATTCCATAAACTTAATTAGACAAACCTCTCTGGAGAGAATGCAAACAAGTTTGATGTTTTAAAACAGAGTTTAATCTTGGAGACGTTCAGAATAATTTTACTTAAGAACTCAAGGTAGGTAAAACAAAATTAAAGTGCTTTGAGTTTTTGGATTATAGATAGCTTGGAAATAAAATAAGATTGCCAATCATTCCAGTTTATTTGAATGCTTCATGGATACTGTATAAGAGGCACATTCCTTAAACTTGTGTTTGCCCCTCCTTAAGCAGCATCTGTGTAGGCTCAGGAGAACACAAGGGGTATCTTGACCCTTTAGATATTGTCATTTTGAGCACCTTTACCACTCATGTGCCTTTCCCCAAATCTCAGCTATTGGCTATATGTTAAAAAGAAACTAGGAGATATGTAAATCCAGTAACTGAACTGTTTGTCCCACTACCCATAGACATATCTACTTCTATACACTACAGTTACAGCAGGGAGGGGAGATGTGAAGGTTGATACATCTGGTATTGTTTTAGTTTGTTAAAGCTGCAGAAATGCAATATACCAGAAATGGGACAGCTTTTAAAACAGGAATTTATTAAGTTGCAAGTTCACAAATCTAAGGCTATAAAATTGTCCAAACTAAAGCATCCAGAGAAAGGTACCTTGACTCAAGAAAGGCCGATGAGTCTGGAACACGTCTGACAGCTGGGAAGGCATGTGGCTGGGATCTGCTGGGGTGTTTGGCTTCTTGTTTCAAACAGCTTCCCTGGGGGCATTTTCTTCCCTTATCTCCAAATGTCTCTGCCTGTGTCAGCTCTGAAGCCTTTCCCAAAATGTTTCCCTTCTAAAGGACTCTCCTAAGCAACCCACTTTGAACAGGTAGAGATATGTCTCCATGGAAACTACTTAACCTAAAAGTCCCACCCAAAATTAGGTGGGTCACATCTCCATGGAAACAACTTAGTCACAAGATCCCACCCAATAATATATATATATATATATATTTTTTAATTTGCATATGGGCAGGAGGCACCAGGGATCGAACTCCAGACCTCCAGCATGGCAGGTCGGAGCTCTGCCTGCTGAGCCACGGCAGCCGCCCCCACCCAATAATATTGAATGAGGATTAAAGATCAAGGATTTTCTGGGGTACACAACAGTTTCAAACTGATTTAGGTATATTGTTCCATCCATTATCTTTTTCCATCTCCTTTGTCATTAATCTGTCCTCCTTCACTGACTTTTTCTTTGCAATTTATAAATATCATTAATTCAACAAATATTTATTAAAAATCTCCTCTGTGACAGACTCTTTTTCTAGGTACTGGACCTTCAGTATTGAATGGAATTGACAAAAATGTCTACTTTTCTGGAGCTTAAATTCTTGTGGGGGAGAAGAGATAAATAAATAAATGTATAGTATAGTAGATAGTGATAGGTACTAATGAGGGGTTCACTGTTACATGAGGTGGTCTGGAAAAGCTATTGAGAAGGTGACATTTGTACAAAGATCTGAAGGTGGTGAGACTGTGGAACATGTGGAGTTGGAGAAAGAGCATTTTAGACTGAGTTTGATATTGGGGTAATGCTGGTTGTAAAAAAATGAGTTGGAACATGTTCCTTCCTCTTTTCCTTGCTGGGACAGAATATGTAGCATTGATGTTTTTTCTTAAATATCTGGGAGAATATACCATTGAAACCATCTATGTATGGAGTTTTCTTTGTTGAAAGGTTTGGAACTACAAATTAAATGTACTGAATAGTTATAGAGCCATTAGGTTATCTAATATTTCTTCAGTGAGTTTTGGTAGTTTGTGTCTTTCAAGGAATTGGCCCATTTCATCTAAATTGTAGAATTTATGAGGAAACATTGAGGAGAGGTCCAAAGCATCAGGAAAGTGAATGCCATTTTCAAAGGATGACGAGGAGGTCAAAGTATGGCTTGAACAATCAGTGTAAAAAAGAACAATAAGAGGTGAGGTCAGCGAGGTGAAGAAGATGGAGCAGATCAACAGGGCCTTGGAGATGATCATATTTTATGGACTTTGGCCTTCACTCTGAATGAGATGGAAACCATTGGGAATTCTTACTGGGAAAATGCCATGATCTAATTTGGTTTATCAATATCATCTAGTTTCTGTGTTGTAATAAAGACCATGGAGGGACAAGATCAGATGCAGGAAGATCAGCTAAAATGCCATCATAAAATCCAGGGGAGGGTGAGCATGGCTGGGACTGGAGTGGTAATGGCAGTTGGTAAGAAGTGATCAGAATAGAGATGATTATAGGGTAGAGTCAGTAATATTTGTTGATGGATAGGATATGGGGTATGAATTAGAGAAGTTAAGAATGATATGGACTTTGTGGGACTTCCATGCTAGCTTCCAACAAAAAAAGCTAGATAATCTGCAAGTTCACACCTTTTCTCAAATCCATCAAAAGAGTGAATCATGCTCTAATTTACACTTTGACTGTAATCCCCCATGATTGTGTAAGATATAATATGAAATTCTTACACAAAAAATCTTGAACCAAGCAAGGTGAATTAAAAGACCCAAGAATCACCTCTTGCTCTTGATTTGGTCATATCAAAATCCAAAATTTGATCTGGAATGCATTGCTACTGCATAATATTCAAATCACATTATTTAAACAAAGCCTTTCTCTTTTTCTTTCTATAGAGAAGCTGATGAAAGTTATAACTAAAGTAGCAATGATTTACATTGAAATCAGAAGGAAAATTGTTCTTATATTTTATGGACTGGCTTGTAATTCTTGCTTCTGAAGAGATGCAATAGCAGTATCATTTGACTCAATGAATGATCCAACCTTTTTGAGTACCTACTCTGTGCATTACATTGGAGGAAAGATGAAATAGAAAGATTTCTTACCTCCAATATGCTTGTAGGTAGTTATTAAGGCTATTCCTACTATTACTAGTAGTACTACTATTACTACTACTGCTACTACTACTACTACTATTACTTCTCTTAATACTGAGGTCAACAATCAAAACAAATATTTAATATAAACATTTGACTCTGTACCAAGATTTTTTTGTTTTTTGAATGGGGAGGCACTGGGAATTGAACACGGGTCTCTAGCATGGCAGGCAAGAACTCTGCCTGCTGAGCCACCGTGGCCCACCTTGTACCAAGGATTTTATATAGACTATTAACATTCAATCATCACACACCCACAAAACACCATGTTTTAGATATAGTTATTATCCTTATTTAACCACAAAATAAACTCAAGCCTAGAGACTTTAACCAACATACCCCAAATCACACAGTTATTAAGTAATAAAGTTGCAATTTTTAACAAGTTGGTCTTTCACTAGAGCTCGTTTACCATTCTAGCCTATTGCCTCCCCAAGTCTCACATGCTAAAAATGGGAGCAGTTAAAAGCCACAAGAACTAAAGCATGATTCAACATAACAACCTCAGAAACATCATGAGCAGCAATTGCCAAAAGAATGGAACAACAATGTTTTGGATTGATCTTGGTAGTCTAGAGGACTAGAAAACCACTTTTCTAACTTCTTCCATTATAACGTGTCTCCTTTAAGCACCTCCACTGCCACTCCAATTTAATAGAAAAAAACAGAATTCCAAAAATGTTCTTAATCTACCTTTTCTATACTCACTTACAAATGTAAAGATTAATTTTGTGTCTTTTTAAATATATCCACAAACTGATTCTCTTGCTTGCATATATAAACCAATTAGCCTGCCTACTTAAACAACAGACTCAAATAATAACTTTTCTTGAATTTTTGCCAAATGTATTGGACTAAAATATTCTTAATATCTATCAAATATGTGTCAATCAGATAGCTATGACCTAGAAAGGGCAATTCTTTTTTATCTGTTCTTACACTACAGCTTCAATTTTTCTCCTCTTTTAAAGCTCCTGTCCGTGGCACCTTAGAAATTCAACATGATTCAAAAGTAGTTGTATTCAATCTGAATGAATAGGACATGGGAGAGTTTGTGATGCAGCCACATGACTGTATAAAAGGAAGACATGTGATGGTGATTTTCCTTGATTGTAATAAAATGCTTTTAAGAAAATCAGTTCAGCATTTTTCTTTCCAATTTCAATGTAGATCATTGCTACTTTAGTTATAGCTTACATCAGGTTTTCTACAGAAAGAGAAAGAGAAGGCTTTGCTTAGAAGTCATTTCAGTGGTTGATTTACAGAAAGAAAAACTGTTGGGATAGTCTCAACCCAGATTATCCAAAGAATCTGCAATTTGGAAATGTAGGCAATCCCCAAATCAAGTCATATTAATTCCATGAATCTTTATGCTCAGTATGAACAATTTTAATTCAAAATGGATGTATTGAGAAAAAAACTAAATGTAGTTGGTTTTATATAAAACCTTCATAAAAACTTTAATATATATGGGAGATAAGACAGAAAAAGATTATATCTCAGCCTCATAAGGATACTTCTGTTTACAATACAAGGTTTGAATATAAATGGCACGAATACTTAAGTAAAAAGTACACAGTTTTATGATTTTATGAAACTACTTGACTGTTTGAATTTATTCTGGGCTTCCCTGATTTGATTTTCCCTTTCTGAAAGTATTTACAGAAAGGTAAATAGCCCTAGATGTGACCAGTTTCCTACTTTCTAAAAATACTAGTGTATTTTTGATATGATGGTGGTTGTTTGAATGTCTCCATTATCTGTGGCTATATACAATTTAATTTTTCTGTCACCCAGATTATTTTAAAACATTGAAAAATATATCATTTCTGGGTTTAAAATGGAGAAGCGCAACTATAAGTTTTATTCAACCGCATGTCCTCACCCATTAGAACATAAGTGTAAATAAAATATCACTCAATTGTGAGTCAAATGGCCATCGTTCTAATCTTGAGGTCTGGCCTCTCAGAACTTTAGTTCCTTCTTTCATGAGATAGAAATAATCATACCTTTATTGCATGGCTGTTTTGGGATTAAATAAGAAAATTATGCTAAAGAGCTTTGCAAGCTACTATCATACGAGTGTTAGTCATTGTAGTCATTGTTCACAATAAACAGTTAATTATTAATGTAGTCTTTGTTCAACCAGAAATTTTATTTCTACTTTCCCTTTTTAATGCAGTTTTTTTTTTTCATTTGGCAACCGAGCAAGTGTTTCCAACTTGTTTAATTCATTCTTTTTAGGTTAAAAACCAGCTCATCACTTGGGGCACTGCTGACTTAATTCCCTCTTTTTGAAAAACCTGAGCCCATCAGCGATTTGAGTAACTTCTAGGTGTTTAATACAACCAACTGCTTTAAAAGCATCAATTCCTTACAGATTTGGGAAAGAATCCCAAAATCAGAGGAAGAAAAATTAAATATTTGAGCTAGTCATATTTCACTCTATAATTTAATATGGTATTTTGTGATTTCTTATTTGATATGGTAAAAATTTCTGCCATACCTGCACAGATCCAAACAGTTTTTATAAAGGATTGCTATAAGTAACTTTCTTAAAGAATATTATAGAAAGCCATTTTATTGAATTCTTTATAATCTGAGCATCAGTTGTCTATAAAAAGAACTAATATGTCAAAAATTGTAGAACAGTTGATTAACTGTGTACAGAAGATATTCGGAGATTACATGAAGAATACAATCATATCAAAGTTAACAGTGGATTTGATAAATTTGTGAGCAGTTGGGAAAAAAAATCACAGTTTAAGAAAATATAATAGTCATCTCCAGGTTTCCAAAGCAGATACAATGCTTGGAAAATGTTTTTTGCCTCACTGTATTAAATCTTGACTGAACTCACTATTTCTCAGTTTTCTTAATTTATCAATTATTTGATTGTAAAATAAAACCTTTATAAACAAGCAAAGCAAAACAATATATGCTATTAGCTTTCTGTCAGGAATGAAGAAAAGTGCTACTTTAAAATTAGCTACATTTAATTTACATGTTTTCCAGTTTTTTTCTTAGTTGAATATACCATGCAATTATGAAATGTTGATAAAAAAGCATTTTTATATGAGCATTTTCAATGTGGCCTGTCTTTATAGTTTACTTATTGGTGATGTACTGCACATAACATTATCGTAGTGGATCATTTAAATTCTGAAGCTTTGAACGCCATTATATCTAAATGAGAAGGCATCTGTTGTAAAGGGTAGGAGAAGTCTCTAGATGGTAGTGCTTGGTTGCCTAGCAATCAGTCACCTGATGTGTTTGGGGAATAAGGCAATAATCAGGAAGTCTGACAAAAGAGAGAAGCCATAAGATCTTTTACAGGGGCTAATTACATATATACTAGCATATGTTTTAGCTTCTGCTTGAGTGTATAAAGTATCTGAAACTAGGCGAACATTTTCTTTGGATAAGCTTCACGATTGAGAAAGAGGGATATATTGGGTTGCTCATATGGTTTTTTTTGAAGATAGGGATCATATTCTTGGTTGTATTTTAAGAAGCCAAGAAGATGTCCAATGTCTATAACATGAATTTTAATGACTTCGGGAGATGACATTTTGAAAATCTGAAAAGATGATTTTTGGAATTATCCTCATTTTAATTCATGTGACTGGCTACACTTAATTAAGAAAGATGAATAAATAAACAGTTCCCTACTCTAAGAATTGTAGAAAATATGGGCATCGATAATTTGGGTTACACATACCATAGTTCTTTTAGAGGAAATGTTATTTCCTCTAAAATATTTTTATTGCTTTAGATTTAATTTCCATGATATAGAACCTTTCCCAGAAATTCCATGACTTCTTAATGTAATAAAGTTTCATGACAGAAATGTTGAAGCCGTATAACAGGATGCTACCTGTTATAATATCATTATGTGTAATAAGGGTGATGTTAAAATTCTTAGCCTGGCTTCTGTAATACTGATGATCTACAATTATAATTATCCTTCAGCAATAAGTGGCTTATAAATAACCAACTATAATGGAATAAGGTCTCCTTACTTTCTATGTTTCTCTCAAATCTTCTCAAGAATAAGACTGGATAAAAATAAATAAATACATAATTAGAAAATGATCACTGTAACTAGTTGCTCTAAGAACAATTATGTGAAGGTATATGAAGTTTTAGCAAACCTTGTCATCAGGAATATACTACCTGTATAACCATAATAGAAAAAATTTTCCAGAACACGTGTATTCCTCTCTCATTAATATTGGATTTAACTTCTACATTTTTTTGATGTTGAACTTTTCATATTATGAATCATTAGGATTTTAAAAACTGAGATAAATTCACATCACAAAAACTTCACCATTTTAAGGTGTGTGATTCAGAGGTTTTAAGAATGTTCACAAAAGTTTTGTAACCATCACACTACCTAATTCCAGAACATTTTATCACTTAATAAAGAAAGCACATTTTCACTAACAGTGACTCCACATTTTCACCTGCCTCAGCCCTAGAAATCATATTCTACTTTCTGTATAAATGGATTTGCCTATTCTGAACTTTTCAAATGATTGAAGCCATTTAGCATAACAATTTTCAGGGTTCATTCATATTATAGCGTATGTCAGTACTTCATTCCTTTTTATGGCTGAATAATTTTCCGTTGTACAGATATACCACAATCTGGCTATCCACTCATCAGCAGATGGATATTTGAGTTGTTTCCACTTGTTGGTAATTATTAAGAATGGTTTTATGAATGTTTTTGTAAAAATGTTTCTGTGGGGATTTGTATTTTCATTTCTCTTAGATGTCTGACTAGGAGTGGAATTGCTGGGTATATGGCAATTCTATGTTTAACTTTCCAAGGATTTTCTTAACTGCTTTCCACAGCCGTTGAACCAATTTTTACATTCCAACCAGCAATATATGAGCATTCTAGTTTCACCACATACATACATACATATATATATAATTACATCCATCCTAGTGGTTATGAAGTGGTATCTTATTGTGGTTTTGGTTTGCATTTCCCTAATGATTAATGATTTTTCACGTCTTTTCATGTATTTTTGTGTCTTCTTTGGAGAAATATCTATTTTTCAATTGTGTTGTTTACTCTTTTGTTGTTGAGTTGTAAGAATTCCTTAAATATTCTAGATGATCACATATATGCTTTGCAAATATTTTCTCCTACTCTATGAGTTGTCTTTTCACTTTCTGATGGTGTTCTTTGAAGCAAGAACTTTTAAAATTTCCCTTTGAGCATTGTTTTCTCTGAATCCCATAAAAGTTTTGCTATGTTGGGTTTTCATTTTCATTCATCTCAAAATATTTTCCCTTGTAATTTTTTTTCTTTTATCTATTGGTTATTAAGAGTATGTTATTTTATGCAAATATTTTTGAATTTCACAAATTTAATTATGCTATTGATTTCTAATTTCATTCCATTGTGGTTGGAGAATGTACTTACAAAATGTCAGTCTACTAAATTTATTGAGACTTGTGGCGTAAAATATGGTTTATCCTGGGCAATGTTCCATGCGCACTTGAGAATAATGTGCATCTATTATTGTTGAATGGAGTGTTCTATAGAAGTGTGATAGGTAGAGTTAGATTTTGATGATGTGTCAGTCTTCCATTTCCTTGTTGATCTTCTGTGTGGTTGTTCAATGAATTGCTCAAAGTAGTGTATTGAAGTTTCCAACTATTATTGTTAAGCATTCATTTCTCCTTTTGTTTTATTTCCTATATTTTGGAGCTCTGTTATTAAGTGCACGTGATTATAACTGTTATATCTTCTTGATTGACTGCTCCTTTTATCATAATATAATGCCCTTCTTTGTCTCTTCTCTTACTTTGCCAGGAAAGCTATAATAAATACTGCATACTTGTTGGCTGAACAACATGAATTTATTGTTTCACAGTTCAGAACCTAGAAATCTAAAATCAAGGTGTCAGCAAGGCCATTCTTTTTGCTCAAATTCTTTAGCATTCTGATCCTGCCTTGCCACAATTTTTGGAGGTCCTTGACTTGCATTTCTGCCTACCCTCCCATGGTGATCTCTCTATCTCTTTCCTTGCATCTACTCTTCTAATTGACACTGATTTCCAGCTTCTCCTGGAAATCTTGGTAAATTTTATCTTTCTCTGTCTCTTGGTTTCTCTTTATAAGGCCTTCAGTAATAGAGATAAAGACCCATCCTGATTCAGTTAGGCCATACCTGAAGAGGATTTTAGAAGATCTTATTCACAAAAGAGTCCACATCTAAACTGATAATACATCTTCAAAGGTCCTATTTATAAATGGGTTCCCACCAACAAGAAGGCAGATTAAGATTAAGAACTGTCTCATCAAATCAATTATGAATGTGGTCAGTCCTGGGGAAAATTCCCCTCCATCTGTGGACTTATGAAATGTAGGCAATAACTTATCGGCTTCCAAAATACAATGGTAGAGCAGACATAGGATAGAAACTCCCATTCAGGAGGGGATAATTTGAAAGTAAAACATGGCCTCAAGCAAGTCCAAAATCCAGCAAGTCAAACGTCGTTAGATTCCAACATTTGAAAGTCATTTGTGGATTGGATCTCTAGCTTCTGGGCCAGCTGGCGTAGCAGCTCCACCCCAATGACTCCACCCTGGGGCAGTGGTCATGCTCTCCTACTATACCAGGGTCCAGGACACACCCTCTCCAAACGTTGGAATGATGGCTGAACTCTCACCAAGTATACTGTCTCTGAATACCAGTCCGGCAAGCTAAGCTCTCCCCGAATGCTTGGATATAGGGGCCATCTTTAGTTCCCGTGTTTTTTCTTTTACCATATAATTTTGAGTTATTTTATTAGTGGTTCCCTTGGGGATTGCAGTTAACATCTTAATCTATAACCAGTCAATTTTGGATCAATATCAAGTGAATTTCTGTACTTTATTTTTATATAGCACTTTTAGCCCCTTATGTTGTTATTGTCAGAAAATTACATCTTGATACATTGTGTGTTCATCAAATAAATTTATAGTTTTGCTTTATACAGTTGTCTCTTTAATCATATTGTAAAACACAGGAGTTACAAACAAAAAATATGTAACTCTGACGTTCATATTTAGCTATCTAGTTAACTGCAGTAGTGTTCTCTAATTCCTTATATGGATTCAAGTTATTGTGTAGTTCCGTTTTATTTTAGTCTGAAGGATTCCATTTAGCTTTCCTTCAGGCTACTTATGATAAGCTCTTCTCATATTTGTTCATCTGAGAATGCCATAATTGCACCTTCAATTTGAAGATAGTTTTGCTGCATATGGAATTCTTGTTGACAGTGTATTCTTTTTTCCTTTCCTTCAGCAATTTAAGTATGTCATCCACTGCCTTTTGGCCTTCATGGTTTCTGATAAAAAAGAAATGTTATTGATCTTTTGCAAGATCTTTTGTTTGTAATGAATTTCTTGTCTATTGTTGCTTTCATGATTCTCCCTTTTTGTTTGTATTTTAACAGTATAAGTATGATGTGTCTTGGTGTAAATATCTTCGAGTTATTCTACTGGAGGTTGTTGAGCTTCTTGGATAGGTAAATGAATGTTTTCCTCAAATTAGTGAAGCGTTTGATTCTTTCTTCAGCATGCACAAATCTCCTGTTGAAGCTTTTTAGTGAATCTTCCATTTCAGTACAGAAAAATATTGTACTTTTCACCTCAAGATACCTACTTGGTTCTTTTTAACAATGATTTCTCATTATTGAAATTGTCTACTTGGTGAGTGTCATGGTCATTCATGTGTCAGCTTGGCCAAGTGGTGGTACCTGTTTGTCTGATTGGGCAAGTGCTGGCCCGTCTGTTGTGATGGGGACATTTCATAGAATTAAATCATGATCACGTCAGCTGCATCCACAGCTGATTTCATTTGTAATCCGCCAAGGGGAGTGTCTTCTGCAATGAGTGATGCTTAAACTAATCACTAGAAGCCTTTTAAGGAGGATTCAGAAGAGATCCTGTGGAGTTTGTCCAGACACTCCATTGGAATTGTCGGCTTCACAGCCTGCCCTGTGGATTTTGGACTCTGCTTTCCCACAGTTACATGAGACACTTTTAAAAAATGTATATTTGAGAGTGTTTCCTGTTGTTTCTGTTTCTCTGGAGAGCCCTAACTAATACAGTGAGACATCATTCTAATGCTTTCCTTACATTCTTTGGATAGAATTTCCTTTAGTTCTTTGAACTTGTATTTAAGATAGAAAGTTTAAAGATATGTCTAGTAAGTCTAATATTTTGGTTTTCTCAGGGACAATTATTTATTTATTTATTTCCTGCTTGTGGACCAGGACTTCTTGTTTCTTTGTAAGCATAATAATATTGTGTTACAAATGACATTTTGAATATTATGTAACAGCTCTGGAGATCAAGTTCTCTCTCGTCTATTGGGTTTCATGCTGCTCCTTGTTGTAGTTGACATTTGTTTAGTGATTTTCTGAACCTTTGTTTTGTGAAAAATGATTAAGTGATTTTTTAGTGATTTTTGTAAATCCTGTATTCTTTTTTCATGTATGGCCACTGAAATCTCTGTCCTTTTAATTTAGTGTCCAGTTAGTAATTGGACAGACATTGCTTTAAACACCTAGAACTAAAACAAAATGTACAATCATTGCAGATTGGATTTGTGTGTGTTTTGGGAAATATCTTCAACTTTCAGCCAGGCAGTTTGCAATTCTGCCTTTTTCTTCACTTCCTGCTTGCTAACATACGGAAATTCTGTATGACGTAAGAGTTAGGACCTCCTCAGTCCATTGCTGAGCATGTACACAGCTCTGGGAACGTGGAGTGTCTTACAGAAACACATGAATATGTTAGAGCTTTTAAGAAACTTATTCCTCAAAGCATCTCATTCCAAAATCTTTCTTTCCAGTCTTTTTGGTCAATCTGTTTGTCCCAACCATTTAGCCATTGTCCTTAGGTACCAGTGACTAATATAGTTGTCTGGTTTTGATAAACATCCTCCTCAAAGAGCAACTTTAGCTATAGGGGAATTCCAAATTAGGCATGATAAAGACAAGCCCTTTTAGCTGGTTCTCCCCAAAGCCACCAGACAGGTAAAAAAAAATCACAATTATTTGTGATGAACTCTGATCTGCTCTTCTGGTATCTGTACTGAGAATGAAAGCTGTTATCGTCAAACTACAACTGAGCTGGAGGGCTGGAAATGGAACCAGGCTGTTATGACACCAAAAAGCTCTCTGCCCTTATTGACAATATACTACTTTTACATGATTAAGTATTCCTCTGGTTGCTGTGAGCTTTTGCTTAGTGTCCAGTGTTCAAAACAATTGATTCTGATAACTTTTCCTAGTATTTTATTGATTTTATGGGGTGTAGAATTTTGGATTTCCTTATTCTGCCATTTCTGCCAATATGGTTTTCTTTAGTTTTTAAATAAATAATAACATTGAATATCTACTAATGAGAATGCAAACAATAGAAACTGATATTGGCATAGCAACTTATGGTTAATCAATTTATGGTTAAACATTTTTATGGCCCCTCTCAATTCTCCCAAAAATATTTCTACAAAAGATAAAAATGGCTAGAAATTGGCCACTCTAGGATGAACTGCAAGCCATATGCTTTCCCAATATCATACATTTAAAAATAATGAATAGGGTGGACCATGGTGGCTCAGCAGGCAGAGTTCTTGCCTGCTGTGCCAGAGACCCGGGTTTGATTCCAGGTACCTACCCATGCAAAAAAACAAAAAATAAAAAAATAATGCATAGATGTACAAGCTTTGGTGATGAAAGCTTAATAGGAGGATCATTTCTCTAATAAAACAGTTCATGGAATTGATGCAGTGTAGTGCTAAAATTTTACCTCAGTTGGTCTTCTCAGGGCGACCATCATTAAGATAATTCCTTAATCTAATGGTATAAATGGGATTTCCAACATTAGATTTTAGGTTGTCTCTGAGGAAGAACTTGCCTGAAATCTTTGATGTTTCTTAATCACAGAGCCTTTTTGATCTTTGCTTGGCTATACCAAATTTACATAATATTTCCCCATCAATAATAATTATAATCACATTAAAGTGACTCTGTTTTAGCGTTATGGTCATCAAAGAATATTTTTTCAGCCAAATAAATTGTCTGTGGCATACTTGCAACTACAGGAGTAGTCACTGTGAATATTGTCAAAGTTGGCTCATGATCTAAATTTCAAATATCTATTGAGTTAACTTTATTTAAGCCTTTATTTACAACATCCTGGAAGAACAAAAGGCATATCACTATTTACAATTATCTTTAATATTTATCAGAGTTT
This sequence comes from Myrmecophaga tridactyla, assembly GCA_004026745.1. NCBI lineage: Eukaryota > Metazoa > Chordata > Mammalia > Pilosa > Myrmecophagidae > Myrmecophaga > Myrmecophaga tridactyla. The sequence continues at coordinate 23,034 of PVIY010011677.1, forward strand.
AGAGAGACTAAAATAAATGAGAAGTCTAGATGATCCAGGAGAACAGAAGTGTACTTGAGTAAAAAAGTAAGCTTTTGATAGTTGAGTTGTACAGGAAATGAAATACCTCTAGCTATGGACCTCAAGAATGTTTACTAAGCCGTGAATGCTCACATCTCTTTGAGCAGTAATCAGAAGACCTTCTGTTGGAAAAATAAGTCTGGACGGATGTTGGGAAAAAGGAGTTTCAGGCCAGACCATTTATCTAGGTTTGCCAATATGTTTTAATTGTTTACAGGATTATTGTGAGTATTATGAAAGGAAAAGTTTGGAGAATGTATTAAAACCTATAAACTGGACCATATACATAAAATATTATTAATATTGCACATTAATAATTTTAATGATTCTTAAGGCAGTTTAGCAGTGTGCCACACCATGTATAGATGTTGGGACGAGATCCCTGGTTGCCCCTTTTTATGTAGTTTTTTCCCAGCACAACAAAATTTCCTGCCCTGACATTAGAAAGGGGAAAGGAAGTCATAATTCTTAGAAACTATCCTTCTAATTAAGGTGCTATGTTATAGGTTCATTTGAGACAAAGTAGACTAAAGCGTATCACTACTGATATCTGGAAGGACTCTATGTTTGCCAGTGATTGAAATTAAAATGGAACTACTTTAAGCTAAGCAGGAGTTTTTGAGTCACATAACCAAATATGAAAAACAATGCTGGAAGTGTCGTTGGGATGGCTGGAATCGCAGAGAGACCCTATCAGGATTTCTTCAACATTTGACTCTTATTCTCTTTATTGACTTCTTCACTTGCCAGGGATATTGCTATTAAAAGATCTGGCCTTGTCTGTTCAGAGCTTCACACCCAGAAAGGAAAATGGGCTGTTCCACATCAGCTTTATTTTAAATCATGCAGGGAATGTGTTCTTAATTTCAAGTTTTTGTCATAGACAAATCTCTTGGGCCAACTCCAGGGAAAGGTACAATCACTGATTTGAGTATTGAGGTGATTTTAGTGGCAGAGAGATGGAGCCAGAAGAGAGGGATGATGAATAGGAAAAATAATTTTTTCAAAGGTGAAATTATGAACTGAGATGTTGCTCTATATTATGTTTACTATAATAGGTATGATGTAGACTAGGGGTTGAGAAACGGTTTTCTGAAATATTTTAAGCTTTGTGAGGCCATGTGGTCTCTCAAATCTGATGCTATGGAGAATATGTAAATGAATGAATGTGACTGTGTTCCATTAAAAATTTACTTTCAAAAAGAAAGCAAGCTGGATTTGACCCACCAGCTATAATTTTCTGATCTTTCACATATGCATGAGGTCGTATCTGCTTGTCTAGGCTTAGGCAAATTCTTAATTCTCAGGCATACTTCTATCCCCTTCTCTCCCACTTAGGAACAAATGCCATAATGTAAGCAGATGAGAGGTGTTTTATTATAGGTCCAACAATGAATTCTGTTTCAGTTAATTTTCAATCATCAGAAACTTAAAGAAAAGAACCTCTATTTCATATTGCCTGATGAAAATTATACATGGTGGTTCAGAGTTGCAATGTTATAATTATGATGGATATAGAAGGTTAAGTCTTTAAATAAACTTTTGCTAATTTGCCTAAAAGCAGTGATTCTTATTTTCCATTTTGCTGTGCCATCAGCATACTTTCATTCTTATATGAATCTTTCTTGCCCAATTCTCTTATAGCCTTGATTTTGTATACCAATCTAATATGAGCAGCTGAATCTATATTTTATAATGAGACTTATGAATGGAAATAAGTCTAAGTTATTCACTAATTCATTAAAGTCTTACTGTGCTCTTGCTATATGGTAGACTGCGTGCTAGGTGCTGGAGGTATGATGACTAGACAGGCATGGCTCCTGCTCTCGCCAGGCTTATTGTCCAGTTCTGGAAATAGACAAGAAAATTAAACAAATCATCATTTAATTACCATTGTGATAAATTCTGTGAAAGTAAAGCACATGATGCTGTGACACCATGTAATGGGGAACATCAATAAGTGAAGTGGGATGGAGAAGAAAGGCGTTTCTGAGGAATTGGCATGTAAATTAAACCTGAAGCTGAGTGTGTTTAACTAGATGACATGATGTGTTGATGGATGTGAGTGTGTGGGTGGATGGGGCAGATTCCAGACTAGGTATGAGAATATTAAAAAATCCTGGAAAGACTTTAGATTAGGGACCAATTATAACCCTGACTGAATGAAGCATAAAGAATATGAGGGTAGAGAAGGGTAGAGAAGAGGATGAAGAAATAGGCAAGAGTGAAATCTTTTTTTTAAAAATTTTTATTGATTGATTGATTGATTAAAAAATTAACAACAAACAAAAAATATTAACAAATCATTCTATTCCACATATACAATCAGCAATTCTCAATATCATCACATAGTTGCATATTGTGCAAGAGTGAAATCTTGCAGGCTCTTCTAAGCTACATCTTCAAAGGGTGTTTTTGGACTTCTGATCAAGTTCACACATGAGTTCATATCCAATCCTTCAATTCCAAACAAATAGTAATTATCAAAGGAGGAGCATTAGATACAAGGTTTTCATAATCACACAGTCATACTGTAAAAGCTATATTGTTATACAGTCCTTTTATCCAGGATATGAGCAGATGAGTTTAAAAAAAAAGGATAAAAAATAAATAATAGGGCAAGATTTAATAAAAAGGACATAAAAATCCTCTTCCCCCAAAATGGGCAGGTGGGAGGCATGCCCAAACACTGATCACAACTTTTGATAAGTGTATACAGATGGCTGGGTCCTGTCTGTTTTCTATTATTTCCACTGAAGCTGGATAAAGACAAGGCAGTAGCAGCCATTGTTTTAATCTCACACCCAAAACGGGTAGAGGTAGTAGAAGTTAAAAAAAACATAATTATATATAGCATATAAAAACAGTAGCATCAAATAAAAAATATATAACTGGACTCTAGAACAAGCTAAAAGGCTTATGGAGAACTAAAAAAAATGGAAGAGAAGCACCAAGTAGTGAATTAAGCTAAAATCACAAGCCTGCTGCTATGTTAAGCAGAAAGCAACCAGTTGTGGCAAGGAATTTGATCCTGTAAAGTAATGGGGACTAAATGTGGTAGTTTGGTATGAGGCCAGAACGAGGCTCACTTCTTGGGGCCAAGGGTTGTAGTGGGGCTCTGCTGGCTCTTACTCCTTAAATTCCAAAACATAGGAAGCATGTGATGCTAAATTAATCTACTCAATCAAGAATATTTATGTGAATTTTTAGCCACGGAATAGAAAGGGAAAATTACCAAATTCATTCTAATGGGTCTAATTGACCCCAAACCAGCAATAAAATTTAAGTTAGAAAATTATAGATTAATCTAATTTTTGAACTTGAATGCAAAAAATCTCCAAAAAATTACAGTACATTTACCTCAGTGGTACATAAGAAGATGCATTATGATCAAGTAGAGTTGATTCCAGGAAAGCAAAAATGCCTCAATATTAGAAAAGTTATTAATGTAATGTTTGATAAATATAAAATCAGAAAATCAAAATGGTTATTTCAGTAGATGCAGAAAAATCAGGTAATTTGATGCAGATTCATGGGTTAAGAAATAAGGCTTTTAGGAGATAGAATAGCAAAAACAAATGCTGTCTCTGTTGTGTATTATCTACCCAAATACCTATTCCTAAACCTCTTTTTCCTTGCCCACTTCTATCAAGATGGAAATAGTCACCTACCCACTTTCCCAGCCTCTCTATTGGTCAGAATGGCCATATAGCCAGGTTGGCCAATGGGGAGTTCTGATAGGGAACTTCTGTAGATGATTTTTCCTCCATGATAAATGAAGAGATATGAGATCCGTTTTTTCTTTCTGCAGCCCTAGCCATCCTGTTTCCTGTCTATCACCATGGTCTTGTAAGAAGGTGATTTTTGGAATTATGACGTAAGGGAAGGCCAGAGGTCCTAGACCAGGCACACTAACATTGGTGAATTGCTACCCAACTTAGAACCATCTACATCCAAACTTATCTCTGAATCATTTATTAATCTTAATTCTAAACATCATTGTATCTATTCAAATCCTACAGTAAGTATCATATTTAATGACAAAAGTTTAGAAGTCTCCCACTGAATCCTGGAATGAAAAGGATGAAGGTTATAACTTCTTCTACTCAATATTATAATAGAGGTCTTAACCAGTGCAGTAAAATAGAGGGAAGAAGTTCCAAAAATTAGAAAGGAAAAGAAAAAAAAGTTTCATTTGGCAATAATATGATTGTCTTTAAAGAAACCATGGAAGCATAATAGACACACTAAAAAGATTAATAAGACAATTCAGCAACTTTGTTGGGTTCAAAGTCAACTGAAAAAAATTAGATAATCACTACACACTAATACAAATAAATTAATACCTGTAATAAAATTACATATTAATTATGAAGTGCCTAGGTATTTCTCTAAGAAAATTTGTGATGCTTTTAAAAGGAGAATTTAACAATGTCACTGAAGTACCAAGACTTGAATAAAAGGAAAAAAGTACCAAGTTTAAGAATAGAAGCACTCATTATCTTGAAGAGGCGTCATTTTCCTTCAAATTAATCTATATATTCAAGAAATCTATTTAAAAATTAAGAACATTTATTGAGGTTCTTAACATCTTATAAAATTTATAAGGAGAGGCAAAGGGCCCAGGATAGTGAAGACAGTGTTAAGAAAGAAATACGAGATAGAATTTACTGAATTTATTTAACAGCAAAAGAATAAAAACTATATAGTATAGTTGCTTGAAGTGAGACAAATAAAAAAATGCTGAATTTTAGGGAACTGGAAACACATACGTGGAACCAATCTATGACAAAGATGTCATTAAAAATTGGGGAAGTCAAGTGTATAAATGGTTCTGGGAAAATTAGTTATTTATATGAAAGACAATTGAATCTATTTCACCCTACGTTACAAAAAAATAGGTGGATGGAAGACTTCAACAGAAAATGATACCTTTTACGTATAATAGAAATTATGAGAAAATATTTTTATGACCTTGGGAATGATTTATCATGCTATGAAACAGCATATCTCTTAAAGAAAAAGATTGATAAATTAATTATTAAAATTAAAATGTCCTGTTCATCAAGAGCCACAATAAACAAATTGAAATATAATCCTAGGTTGTGAGACAGTATCTGAAATACGTACATCTAAGAAAGAATTAGCATGTAGGGATAATAATAAAGCCTGCAAATGAGTAAGAAAAATAGTAATAATCCAACACGTTAATGAGCAAAGGAAAGGAAGAGGCAATACAAAAGGAAACCTAACTACACACATGAAAATAATCTTAATCTCACCAGTTATTTGGGGAATGCAAATAAAGAAATTGGAATTCCATTTCACACCCATCAAATTTGCAAAATTGAAATGAGGTTTAACAATACAGTGAGTTGATGAAGACGTGGAACATTGGGCTATTTCATCTATGCTAGTTGGAATATTCACTGACAAAATGCCTTTGAAGTGGAATTTACAACACCAAGCAATATTGACTATAGGCATTCCCTTCACATATTTTTACATCCTAGAAAAAGTTTTGAGAATACAGAACAAAATCGAGGATGTTCATAGCAAAATTGCTGGTCATAGTGAATATTAGAAACCACCTAGATGCCCATTAACTAGAGAACAGATAAGTGTTATGACTTCAGGGTGGAATACTACTTGTGGTTAAAGTGAAAGAACTAGAGACACAAAGTTATATTTCAAAAATGTAACACTGAGCAGAAAAATCAAGTTTCCCAATGATGATTTCACAAATGCTGTTCATGGAAAGTTTGAAAGTTCCTTTCAACGTATGCATTAATACAAAAATAGTTATCTATAAAAATATGCATGGTGTGCTGGTTTGAAGCTGTTGTGTACCCCAGAAAAACCATATCCTTTTTCCTGATCCAGTCTTGTGGCGGGGCGGCAGCTATGTTTCTTTTCAACCTGATTTAATATTGTGAGGTGGAAACTTTGGATTGTTTCTATGGAGCTGTGACACACCCAGGTGTGGGTGGGATCTCTTGATTGGATTCCATGAAAATGTGACACCCACCTGTGGGTGTGACGCTTTTTGATTAGATGGAGTGTGACGCCACCAATTCAAGGTGGGTCTTGATTAGTTTGCTGGAGTCCTTTAAAAGAGGAAACATTTTGGAGAAACCTCAGAGCTGACAGAGACGCAAACATTTAGAGATGCTTGGAGTGCCGACAGAGAGCAGATGTCTAGACATGGACTTCTGGCAATCCAGAGCCCAGCAGATGTCATACGTGCCTTTCCTTGAGATATTAAGCAAGCCAGAATACGGAATTGTGCCCCAGATGAGCTAAGTGAAGGCCAACAGACACTTAAAGACGTAACCACTGGCATCAGAATCTGGAAGCAAAGGAACTGGATAAAAGAACCAGCAGACACCAGCCACAGGCCCTCCTGTGTGACAGACAATGACCTTTCTTGAATCCAGGTAACTTACTCTGGATGCCTTAGAACTGTAAACTTGTAACTTAAATTCCTTTTTTAAAAGCTGTTCCATTTCTTGTATATTGCATTCTGGCAGCATTTAACAAACTAAAACACGTAGAGATGATGAATACCAATATAAGACAAATGATTCCTCCAAGGAGGTAGTGGAGAGAAGGGAAGGGGAATGGAGAGAAATGTGCAATAGCTTTAATTGTCTATAACATTCAATTGCTTATGCTATGATTCTATATGCCTGAAATGTTTCACAATTCTCTGTCTTTTCTCTTTCTCTCTCATCACCATCTTTCTACTAAAGGACATATCTAAGGCACATATGGCAAAATACATAATGATATATAATTAATATATGGCATTATGGTATTATATGTTTTTCTCTTTACTTTTATGACTATTTTAGCAATTTATCTTTCTAAAAGGTATGCTTGCTGCTATGAGAATATAGATCAGAGGGGGTAAAAGTGGGTGTGAGTCATTATAGAGCAATATTGCAGTAGTAGATGGAAGAAATACATTTAGGAAGCTGAATATGTATCTGTGGGGTCACTGCTTGAAGGTGAAAGTTTAGGGAAAGGCTGGTGCAGGGACAATTCCCATGTTTCTATCATGAGTGTCTGAGTAGGTGATGGGATGGCTTCTATTGCCAGAACACAACTGAGGAAAGGGAGGTGATGATTGGGCCAAGATGAGCTTCTATCTATCTGGATTTTAATATTTAAAATTCATATTTCTTACAATATTCCTTGATTTGTTGCATGTCCTGAAAATTTCATTTTGAAAACCTTTGTTACAGAGTTCAGGGGAAGGAATTCTCTGATGTGGTGTGCCTCCTTCTGAAAAGCTTAAGTTGAAATTTTCTGTTTAGATAATATGTAGACTCTTTTCAATGGCATGATCACAGTTTATGCTTTCCTGAACTGGCCGGCATGTGGAGGCCTAGGAGAGATCCATTACTTGGTCCTGCCTGCGGAGGGCATGAGCTTTGGACTGTAGAAATGCTGACTGGTTTATACAACGCTCATGGCTGGGGACCACCTGTTAGGAAAGGGACATCAGCAAGCATGTTGGGCAGCAGCTGCAGAACTTGCTGATCTGCACACTGGGGAGGAAACTAAAGAGGACCATATGCAAGAATTTCACTGTTGATTAGAATCCAACTAAAAAAATGTGTGTACCAGACATTTTTTACCCCAGCATGACATCGTGGATGCTGCTAATTGAGCAGAGCTTTCTGCACTAGTTTTATATATAGGGTTTAAAAAAAATTTTTATGCCTCCTCAGCCATAGCAGGAAGGCACAACAAAGAGTTCTTTTCCACCTTCACAACCTGAACTGAATTAAGAGTTTGCCATAGCATTGTTTATCACCATTGCCTGATGAAATTCCTGGCAAATAACAGAAGTTGACACTTAGTTCTTGTATTGCTGATGTCCAATTAATGCAACAGGATATGGAAAAGCTAATGAATACCACCAAGTATTATCAAAGTGAACGAGTGAAATTGTTTAATAATGAAGGCTCAGCATGTGAGACCTCAACTATATATTATTCTTATCAGACATATGCCATTTTGCCATTTTTATGACCCTGTTCCTTATTCTGAATAATAAGAAAAAAGGTGAGTACACTACCTGACTTGAAAACATATTACAGAGCTACAGTAGCAAAAACAGCATGGTACTACATAAAGATAGATATACTGTCCAATGGAATTGAATTGAGTGTTCAGAAATAGACCCTCTCATCTGTGGACAGTTGGTCTTTGATAAGGTGCTTAAACCAACCCACCTGGGACAAAGCTAGCTCTTCAGAAAATGGTGTTTGGAGAACTAGATGTCTTTATGCAAAAGAATGTAAGAGGATCCATATCTCACACCCTATATGAAAATTAACTCAAAATGGATCAAATACCTAAACATTAGAATTAAGACCATAACATTTTTAGAAGAAAGTGTAGGGAAATGTAAATCTTGTGATAGGAGATGGTTCCCTAGACCTTACACCCAAAGCACAAGCATTGAAAAAAAGAAATAGATAAATGGGAACTCCTCAAAATTAAACTTTTGGGCATCAAAGAACTGTGTCAGTAAAGTTAAACTGCAGCCTACGCAATGGGTGACAGTATTTGGAAACTACATATCAAATAAGGGTTTAATATCCAGAATATATAAAGAAATTCTACAACCCAACAACAAAAATACAAACAACTCAATTTAAAAATGGGCAAAAGACATGCACAGACATTTTTTCAGAAGAGGAAATAGGAATGACCAAAAGGCACATGTAAAGACGCTCAACTTCACTGGCTATTAAGGAAATGCAAATCCAAACCACAATGAGATATCATCTCACACTCATGAGAAAGACTATTAAAAAAGCAACAACAATATAAAATGATGAGCACTGGATAGGATGTGGAGAAAGAGGCACACTTATCCATTGTTGGTAGGAATGTCAAATGGCACAACCACTCTGGGAGGCAGTTTGGTGGGTCCTCAGGAAACTAAGTATAGAATTGGTATATGATCTAGCAATCCCATTACTAGGCATATATTCAGAGGAACCAAAGGCAAGGTCACAAATGAGCCTTTGCTCAATGATGTTTATAGCAGCATTATTTATGATTGCCAAGAGATGGAAACAGCCTAGATATCCGTCAACAGACAAGTGGCTAAATAAGCTGTGGTATATACATATGATGGAATATTACTCAGCTAAAAGACAGAATAAAATCTTGAGACATGTAACAGCATGGATGAAACTTGAGGTTGTTATGCTGAGTGAAATTAGCCAGAAACAGAAGGACAAATACTGTATGGTCTCACTAATATGAACTAACATAAATGAGTGAACTTTGAGAGTTAAGTCAAGAACACATGTTATCAGGAGATAGAAAGAAGGTAGACATTGGACATTTGGGGCTGAAAAAATACAGAATTTGCAACAGGACTGATTGCAACAATTCAGACATAGATAGCACAATACTATCTGTCAATAGCGCAATAATATAAGTACACTAGATGAAGCTGAATGTGTGGATGATATGCATACTTAGCAATCAACAATTATAGAGAAACTTTGGGAAGAATCTATCTTTAGATAGATGGACACATGGGTACTAGTTTTGTAACTGCCTGAGCAAGTACTACCCAGTAAGTTGCTTGACCACAAGAATTTACTGGCTCAAGGTTTCAGAGGCTAGAAGTCTTGCTACCTCCAGGGTCTGTATCTTCTGATTGGCTGGCAATCTTTGGGGATCCTTGGCTTCATTGTGTCATGGCAGTGAACATGGTGGGATCTTCACTTTTCTCTTCCAGGTTCCATTGACTTCCAGCTTCTATCTGCTTCTCTCTTCATGGCCTTCTCTATAAGCCTGCCATAATAGGATTAAGATTTATGCTGATTCAATTGGGACACATTACTGAAGTAATCTCATCAAAAGTTCGTATTTATTATGGGTTGGATTCAGATTAAGAACATATTTTTCTGGGTTACATAATTCCAGACCACCACAACTTACTTTTTCTTCTACCTGATCTCATCTATTCTCAGTTAAAATCAGTCTGATGGCTTCTGGAAAAAACACAGCCTTACAAACAATTATCTCCTATGTTCATCCCTGTCATGGTCAGGTTCATGTGTCGACTTGGCTATGTGGTGGTACCTGTTTATCTGGTTGGGCAAGTGCTGGACTGTCTGTTGCAATGAGGACATTTCATAGAATTAAATCATGATCACATCAGCTGCATCCACAACTGATTCAATTTGTAATCAGCCAAGGGGAGTGTCTTCTGCAATGAGTGATGCTCAGTCTAATCACTGGAAGCCTTTTAAGGAGGATTCAGAAGATACAGGCTCTCTTCCTGCCTCAGCTGGTGAACCTCTCCTGTGGAGTTTGTCCAGACCCTCCACTGGAATTGTTAGCTTCATAGCCTGCCCTACAGATTTGGACTCTGCATTCCCACAGTCACATGAGACATTTCTATAAATTTTATATTTGCAAGTGTTCCCTATTGATCCTGTTTCTCTGGAGAACCCTAACTAATACAACTTGGTACCAGGAGTGGTTCTTAAGAAACAGAATCTTAAACATGGGTTTTTATGAATGGTTTCCTACTCTGACTGGACTCAAAGGCACTAAGGACTCTGATTCACATAATCAGAATGACACTCCTAATCCATGGGGTGAGTTGACAAAAGAGGTAGTCAAAATATCACCATTCAATCTCCTAATGCTTCGCTTGTATGAAGCCAGGCTCTGGGGGTAATGTTTTTGACACTTTTGCAGTGTTTTGTGGAAATAAGAGGTATAAAGATGTTGTCTGGTTGTTGTTAGATACACTGGATACATTAATGAGTGAAAGGGATGGGCTTCAGCCTTCAAACGAGAAGCTTAAGTGCCGTCTGACAGATGTAGAAGTTTCTATGAGTATCCTGAAGGAAAATATTATTTCCTGTAGCCGTAGACTTGAGATCTCTGAAAATCAGACTCAGAATCTTATTGTTAGAGTAGCAACTTTACAATGTAAACTGAAATCTCAATGTTGCATGGTGTCTGCCCTTAAAGTGAGGGCATTGTTTGGAAAGGAGTGGGACCCTGAGAAATGGGATGGTGACATATAGATTGATAATAATGTCGGGGGCGAGGTTGAAACCCTAGATCATGCTGAGTCTTCTCTAGATAACTCCGTAATAGTCTGTGCTGAGGACATAGCTGCCACACCTCCAGCCTGCCTTGAGGAGTTGGCCACCCAACCTCCTCCTGAAGGGATTAGCCCTTCAGTGATTAATCCTGTTTCACCAGATGAAACTGTAAATGAATGCCCTGAAGCAAATGGCTTGGAAGATATTTCTAATTCTTTTCATGACCATGCCCACCAGCCCTCATTTCTTCCAGACCTATAACTAGACTAAAGTCCCAACAGGCCCCTAAAGATGAGGTACAAAGTATCACACATGAGGAGGTACGTTATACTCCAAAAGAACTGCGTGAGTTTTCCAATTTATATAGACATAAATCAGGGGAATATGTGTGGCAATGGATTTTAAGGGTGTGGGATAATGGTGTGAGGAATATAAGGCTGGATCAGGCTGAGTTTATTGATATGGGCCCACTAAGCAGAGATTCTGCATTCAATGTTATAGCTCAAGGGATTAGAAAAGGAACTAACAGTTTGTTTGGATAGTTGGTTGAAACATGGATCAAAAGGTGGCCAAAAATACCTGAGCTTGAAATGCCAGAATTGCCTAGGTATAATGTAGATGAGGAGATCCAGAGGCTTAGAGAGATTGGAATATTAGAGTGGATTTATCATGCAAAGCCTGCTCTTACACCCCAGCAATGTCCAGAGGATGCACCTTTTACCAGAACAGTGAGAAATGAATTTGTGAGACTAGCGTCATCATCCCTGAAGAGGTCTGTAGTTGTGCTTCTCTGTAGGTCAGGTATTACTGTAGGAACTGCTGTCACTGAGCTGGAATCCTTAAACACAATGGGCATGGCGGGATCCTGAGTTGGCAGAAGCCAGGTCACAGCACTTAATCACCAAGGACAGGGTAGATGTGGCTATTATAAGAGACAGCAAACTCAAAGGAGGAGTCAAAATTATATGACTCGCAGAGATTTGTGGCATTGGCTAGTAAATCATGGGGTACCTAGAAGTAAAATAGAAGGGCAGTGTACTAAATTCTTGTTCGAGCTGTATAAACAAAAGAGTTCTAGGTCAAGTGAACAGAATCTGAATTACAAAAACGCAGAGTCACGGCCCCTTAATCAATTTCCAGAGTTGAGACAGTTTACAGACCCAGAACGCCTTGAATGAAGGGGAGTCCAGGTCCCTTTGGGGGAGAAACCTGTTGCACTGCCACAAATTTATACTGTTAATCTTCCTCCAAGCCTTCCCCAAGGAGACTGACAGCTTTTTACCAGGGTAACTGTGCATTGGGGAAAAGGAAATGATGAGATATTTTGGGGATTATGAGACACTGGTTCAGAAGTGACATTAATTCCAGGGGCCCCAAAATGTCACTCCAGTCCACCAATCAGAGTGGGGGCTTATGGAGGCCAGATGATCAATGGAGTTTTATCTCAGGTCTGTCTCACAGTGGGTCCATGGGCCCCCGGACCCATTCTGTAGTTCTTTCCCCAGTTCCAGAATATATAATTGGAATAGACATACTGAACAACTGGCAGAATCCCCACATTGGCTCTCTAATTCATGCAGTGAGGGTACTATGGTGGGAAAGGCCAAGTGGAAGCCACTAAAACTGCCCCTACCTAGCAAAATAGTAAATCAGAAGCAATACCAGATTCCTGGAGGAATTGCAGAGATTACTGCCACTCTTAAGGACTTGAAGGATGCAGGGGTGGTGATTCCCACCGCATCCCCATTCAATTCTCCTATTTGGCCTGTGCAGAAAACAGATGGGTCTTGGAGGATGTCAGTGAATTATTGTAAGCTCAACCAGGTGGTATATCCAATTGCAGCTGCTGTTCCAGATGTGGTATCATTGCTTGAGCAAATCACGACATCCTCTGCTACCTGGTATGCAGCTATTGATCTGGCAAATGCTTTTTTCTCAATAGCTGTTAGTAAGAACCACCAGAAACTGTTTGCTTTCAGCTGGCAAGGTCAGCAATATACTTTCACTGTCCTACCTCAGGGGTATATCAACTCTCCGGCCCTATATCATAATCTTGTCCACAGGGACCTTGATCACTTCTCCCTCCCACAAGACATCACACTGGTCCATTATATTGATGATATCATATTGATTGGACCTAATGAGCAAGAAGTAGTAACTACTCTAGACTTACTGGTAAGGCATTTGTGTGTCAGGATGGGCGATAAATCCAAGAAAAATACAGGGGCCTTCCACCTCAGTGAAATTTCTAGGTGTCCAGTGGTGTGGGGCATGTCGAGATATCCCTTCTAAGATGATGGATAAGTTGCTGCATCTGGCCCCTCTTACAACCAAAAAAGAGGCACAACGCCTAGTTGGTCTCTTAGAATTTTGGTGACAACATATTCCTCATTTGGGTGTGCTACTCTGGCCCATTTATTGAGTGGCCAGAAAAGCTGCTAATTTTGAGTGAGGAACTGAACAAGAGGAGGCTCTGTGACAGGTCCAGGCTGCTGTACAAGCTCTCTGCCACTTGGGCTGTATGATCCAGCAGATCCAATGGTGCTGGAAGTGTCAGTGGCAAATAGAGATGCTGTTTGGAGCCTTTGGCAGGCCCCTATAGGAGAATCACAACACAGATCCTTAGGATTTTGGAGCAAAGCCTTACAGTCTGCTGCAGATAACTACTCTCCTTTTGAGAAACAGCTTTTGGCCTGCTCCTGAGCCTTAGTAGAGACTGAACACTTAACCATGGGCCACCAAGTTACCATGAGACCTGAGTTGCCTATGATGAGCTGGGTGCTGTCTGACCCACCAAGCCATAAAGTTCGGTATGCACAGCGGCACTCTATTGTAAAATGGAAATGGTATATACGGGATAGGGCCAGAGCAGGTCCTGAAGGCACAAGTAAGTTACATGAAGAAGTGACCCAAATGCCCATGGTCTCCACTTCTGCCACATTACCTTCTCTTTCCCAGACCAGAGCTATGGCCTCTTGGGGAGTTCCTTACAGTGAATTGACTGAGGAGAAAACTCGGGCCTGGTTTAAGATGGTTCAGCCCGATATGCATGTACCACCCAAAAGTAGACAGCTGCAGCACAACAACCCCTTTCTGGGGTGTCCTTCAAGGACAGTTGTGAGGGGAAATCCTCCCAGTGGGCAGAACTTCGAGCAGTGCACCTGGTTGTTCATTTTGCTTGTAAGGAGAACTGGCCAGAGGTGTGTTTGTATACTGACTCGTGGGCTGTTGCTAATGGTTTGGCTGGATGGTCAGAGACTTGGAAAGACCATAATTGGAAAACTGGTGACAAAGAGGTCTGGGGAAGAAGCACGTGGATAGACTGTTCTGAGTGGGCTGAAAACATGAACATATTTGTGTCCCATGTGAATGCACATCCGAGGGTGACTTCAGCAGAGGAAGATTTTAATAATCAAGTGGATAAGATGACGTGTCTGTGGATATCAGTCAGCCTCTTTCCCCAGCAACTCCAGTCATTGCCCAATGGGCTCATGAACAAAGTTGTCATGGTTGTAGGGATGGAGGTTATGCATGGGTTCAGCGACATGGACTTCCACTCACCAAGGCTTACTTGGCTACAGCCACTGCAGAGTGCCCAATCTGCCAGCAGCAGAGATCCACACTCAGCCCCTGAAATGGCACCATTCCCTGAGGTGCCCAGCCAGCTACATGATGGCAGGTTGATTACATTGGACCACTCCCTTCATGGAAGGGGCAGCGATTTGTTTTAACTGGTATAGACACATACTGGATATGGGCTTGCTTTCCCTGCATGCAGTGCTTCTGCCAAAACTACCATCTGTGGGCTTACAGAATGCCTTATCCATCGTCATGGTATTCCACACAGCATTGCTTCTGATCAAGGAACATACTTCACAGCAACTGAAGTGCAGGAATGGGCACATGCTCATGGAATTCTCTGGTCTTACCATGTTCCCCATCATCCAGAAGCAGCTGGATTGATAGAACGGTGGAATAGCCTTTTGAAAACTCAATTGTGGTGTCAACTAGGTGGGGGTAATGTTCTCCAGGAAGGGCTGGGGTAATGTTCTCCAGGAAGCTGTATATGCTCTGAATCAGTGTCTGCTGTATGGTGCTGTTTCTCCCATAGCCAGGATCTATGGGTCCAGGAACCAACAGGTGGAAATGGGAGTGGTACCACTCACTATAACCCCTAGTGATCCACTAGGAAAAGTTTTGCTTCCTGTCCCTGCGACCCTGAGCTCTGCTGGCCTACAGGTTTTAGTTCCAAAAGGGGGTGTGCTTCCAACAGGAGAAACAACAATGATTCCATTGAACTGGAATCTAAGACTGCCACCTGGTCACTTTGGGCTAATCATGCCACTGGATCAACAAGCCAAGAAGGGGATTACATTATTGTCTGGGGTGATTGACCCTGACCATCAGGGAAAATAGGACTGCAACTACACAATGGAGGTAAAGAAGAGTTTTCTTGGAATATAGGAGATCCCCTAGGGCGTCTTTTAGGACTACCATGCCCTTTGGTTAAAATCAATGGATAATTGAAATAACTCAATCCAGGCAGGACTATCAATGGCTCTGAAACTTCAGGAATGAAGGTTTGGGTCACCCCAGCAGTCAAAGAACCACAGCCAGATGACGTGCTTGCTGAGGGTAAAGGGAACAGGGAATGGGTAGTGGAAGAAGATAGTGATAAATATGAACTATGGCCACATGATCAGTTACAGAAATGAGGACTGTAATGCTATTTTGTTCCTGTTATTCTATTTAAGTTGTAAGATATCAAGTTTAAGAATGACTATTACCCAAGGACTTGCACCCTATTCTGGAGAGATTTAATGTGTTTCCAGTTATATGCATGATAGTTGAGTATTGTTAGGTGAAAGAAAAAATGTGTGTTTTTTGTTTTTTATTTAGAAATAAATTACGGTTTAAGGTGATATGTATAGCTGCTAAGTTGACACGGGGTGGACTGTCATGGTCAGGTTCTTGTGTCAACTTGGCCAAGTGGTGCTATCTGTTTTCTGGTTGGGCAAGTGCTGGTCTGTCTGTTGCAATGAGGATATTTTGTCGAATTAAATCATGACCACGTCAGCTGCATCCACAGCTGATTCCATTTGTTATCAGCCAAGGGGAGTGTTTTCTGCAATGAGTGATGCTTAATCTAATCACTGGAAGCTTCTTAAGGAGGATTCAGAAGAGACAGGCTCTCTTCCTGCTTCGGCTGGTGAGCCTCTCCTGTGGAGTTCTTCCACACCCTCCATTGGAATTGTCAGCTTCGTAGCCTGCCCTGCAGATTTTGGACTCTCTGTTCCCATGGTCACGTGAGACACTTTTATAAATTTTGTATTTGCGAGTGTTCCCTGTTGATTCTGTTTCTCTAGAGAACCCTAACTAATAATCCCCATCTCCCTTTTAAAAATCACAGAATTCTCATACCTGCCAGGTTCCTCTGCTTACCTTTCATTGATTTATATATAACTGATGCTTTTAGAGTAGGGTATCTCAACCTAGAAACTATTGAAATTTGAGGCTGGAAATTCTTTTTTCTTGGGGGGCTGTCCTGCACTGTAGGAAGTTTAGCTGCCTCCTTGGCCTCTATGGTTTTGGTTGGTATAGCACTCTTCCCAGTTGTGACAATCAAAAATGACTCCACATATTGTCAAACATACTGTAGGGACAAAATTGCTTCCATTTAGAAACAAATAACCTAAATATATGTTTATATGGGCTTGCAAGGGGGGAAATGGTAAAGACTGCATTTCTACAGCTCACTGATGTTTGGATTAGGTGTTCATGAAGATAGACATGGTTGGGGGTTATACTAAAAGAAATATAAGGTGAGAACCTGGTTTCAGGTGGGAAGCATCATTCTGTGGGAGGAATCACCTCCTGTTCAAAAGCATCAGAAGTTGCACCACTCACTGTGCTAGGTGCTGAAAATACCACCACGAAGAAAAACTATTTCATTTTAAAGGAATAGGCACTCCAGGGACTTTTTGTAAATCTTTGACCAAAATGAAACTTAACATAAATTAGCATTAACTATGGGTCCTATATCAGTAAAAAACATTAATATAGGTTTTCATTAGTGGTACAGCTAGATACCAAATATGTATATTCTTGTTCCTACGTGTAAGAATCTGCCTTACACTACAATTCTTGTGGCAGTACTGAAGGATGAATAATATCCAGAGAGGTAGTTAAAGCCCTTAATTGGAATATGAATAAGTGAGAGGTTCAATTATGAGGACCAAATGCCAGGGATTTGAATTAGTTTAACACTCTTCTATGACTTGATATGATGCATTACTGGTGACTAGCATTTACAGAATGTTCTGCTTTAAAAGACATGGGGTCAATTGTTAAACTCTGGATTAACCCTCTTTTCATTCTTTTGCCATTTTATTTTATCTTTTCTTGTGTGGTTCATTGCTTAAATTCATAGAGAAGTGTCCTTATTTTAAAAAGCATGTTTCCCATCTTTAGATATTCCAAGGCTTTACAATTCAGTGATGCGCTCATTTAATACCAAGTGCCATGTATTTTAATGCACCGTGCAGCTCCTAGATTTAGTTGAGTTCTTAATTGACATCTTTCAGTTGGTAGCAGTTTGCACATATTAATATTCTACTATGCTTTATCAGGAGTGAGCTGGCTTTTGCCTGTGATGTCTGTGCTGATCTTAAAATTTCTTAAATCATAGAATCGTTTATTCTCTAATAAAGTAATTGGGAAAGCTTATATCACTGGCTGAATTTTCAGTTTTTACAAAATTAAGTGATAATAGAAAAAAGATTAACATATGAAAGTCATTGCTTTCCTATATAAAGCAATGAGTAATTGGAATTTGACATTAAAAACATAAGACCCTTATATTAGCAACAAAAAGAAATAAGTAATTATAAGTCTAACAAAATATGTATGACTCTGATGAAAGAAATAAAAGATCTAAATAAATGGAGAACTAATCCATGTTCATGGATACAAACAGTTAATGATGGGGGTGTGAGGGTAATTTAGTGGTAGACTTCTCACTGCCATGCAGGAGACCTGGGTTTGATTCACAGCCCATGCACTTCCCAAAGCAAAACATCATAAACCAAAAACCAAGAAACAAAAAAATTCAACAAATGATGCTGCAATAACAGGACACTCACATAGAAAAAGAGTGAAATGTGACCCTGCCATGCAGCATACAAAAAAAAAAGTTAATAAAATGTCATTTCTTTCCAACTTCCAACTTAACCTATTTGCAATCCAATTCCAATCCAAATCCAAGCAAATTATTTTGTAGATACCAACAAACAGGTTCTAAAGTTTTATGGAACGGTAAAAGACCAGAACAGTCAACACAGCACTGAAGAAGATAAAAGTCAGAGCGCTGACACTACTCAACTTCAAGACTTCCTTATAAAGCTGCAGTGATCGTGACTATGTGATACTTATGAAAGAATAGGCAAATAGAACAATGGGACAGAATAAGGATCCCTAAAACAGATCCACACAAATTCAGTAAACCACGTATAGAATTCCGTTTATATAAAGTGTCAAGTGTAGGCAAACTCATAGAGACAGAAAGTAGATTGGTAGTTGTCTAGGACTGCTAGTAGGCGTGAGGCTTCTTTTTGGAATAGTGAAAAATTCTGGAATTAGTGGTCATGGTTTCACAATTCTGTGAGTATATTAAAAATCTTTGAATTTACTTTAAATGGGTAAATTTTATGCTATATGAGCTATATCTCATTAAAGCTGTGAAAAATTAAAATATATTTATTTTAAGAATAGTAAAAGTTTTCCTCTCTGGTAGTTTGCCAAACAATAGAAATGAGAATTTCAACATAAGGTTTTGAAGAACTTAGCCATGAGTATAAAATAATTACCTACTGATCAATAAAATAGCTGTTTTTCTTAGTTAACACATATGTTCCAAATAAAAGTTTCACTTTCACTTTCTCAGCAAATAGCACTGCTATCTAACTAGTTATTTAAAACCCATAACTGGCAGCCACTTTTCATTTTCTTCACCTCTGTCCTGTAGTGAAGCCCCAGGTTCTGCTGACTTTACCTACTGAATATCACTTGTCATTCCACCTTCTCATTCACACTGCTGCAGCCTTATTTCAGAATCATAATATTTTCCCTACAATATTTCTAGAGCCTTTTAGTTGCTCTGCACTTAAGGGAGAGAATATTCTACAATGTGCATGTGGTCTCAGTGACAATAATGGTACAGGGTCACCTTACAGAAAAATAAAACAAAATACTAACCTCAGCATGATTTGGAAGGCTTTTATATTCTGAAACTTGTACCTCTAATTGCTCTTCCCATCATTCCATGCAGAAGCTTACAGTAGAGTTCAATACACTTGTCATGCCATCACAAACTGTTTTTAAATTTCTCTTGAGGCGTCTTTGGCCCATATGTTATTTAGAAGTATATCGCTCAATTTCATAATATTTGCAGAATTTCCCAGCTATTGTTCTGTTATTGATTCTTAATAGTTTAATTTCACTGTGGTCTGACAGCATACTCTGTATTATTTCTATTCTCTTAAATTTGTTCAGGAATGTTCTATAGCCCAAAATATGGTCTCTCTTGGTGAATGTTCCAAATAAGCATGAAAAGAATGTGATCTTTTGTTGGATTGAGTATTCTATAGATATAAATTAGAAATCAAGTTGATTAATGGTACTGTTCAGGCTATCTACATATTTACTGATTTTCTGCCTGCTTAATATATCAATTACTGACAGAGCAGTGTTGAAGGTTCCAGCTCTTAGAGTGGATTTGCCTGTTTCTCCTTTCAGTTCCATCAATTTTTGCCCTATGTATTTTGATGCTCTTCTGTTACCTGCATGCACGTTTAGAATTGTTGTGACTTCATAGAGAATTGACTCCCTGATCATTATGTAATGCTCCTCTGATAATTTTCCTTTTCTTGAAGTTTGCTTTGTGTTAAATTATTATAGAAACTCCAGCATTCTTTTTTTTTTTTTAAACCTCTTTTCTCTTTATTTATTTATTTATTTTTTAAAATTTGCATATGGGCAGGAGGCACCAGGGATCAAACTCCAGACCTCCAGCACGGCAGGTCAGAGCTCTGCCTGCTGAGCCACGGCAGCCACCTCCAGTCAGCATTCTTTTAATTAATGTTAACACGGTATACCTTTCTCTAAACCCTGTATTTTTGACCTGTGAGTTTTATATTTAAGGTGTGTTACTTGTAAACAACATATAGTTTGATCTTTTTTTTATTCAATATGACAATATTTCTCTTTTAATTGGTGTACATAGTCCATTCACAATTAAAGTGATTATTGCTAATTTGGATTAATATCTACCATGTTGTATCTGTTTTCTATTTATTGCATTTATTCTTTATCCCCCACCCCCTTACCTATGTTCTCTGGTTTTAACTGAACATTTTATATGTTTTCATTTTCATTTTTCTCAGTGTAGCAATTACATTTCTATTTAAATAAAAGGGCTAGTAGCCATCCTAGAGTTTACGATTGCACTTGTAAGTTTGTCTGAGCCCGTTTTCAGATGACATGTTAGTACTTCACATGTAGAGTAACACCTAATTCCTGTCTCCTGTTCCTTGTGGCTTTGCTGTCATTTATTTCACTTATGCATTCACTAGAATTACCCTAAACATTTTTATGATTATTGGTTAAAACAGCTATCTTTTAGATAAGTGAAGAATCAGAAAAATAAAAGGCTTTACATCACTTCACATATTCCTTCTCTGACACTCTTCTCTTCTTAATGTATATCCGTGTTCCTGACCTATATTATTTCCTTCTGCCTTGGGAATTGCTTCTAACATTTCTTGCGTGTCAGGTTTCCTGATTGGGCTCAACAAATTTCTTTTATGTGTGTGCCTGAGAAAGTTTTTTTTTTCTTAATTTATAGGATAAATTCACTGTATATATAAGTCTAGGTTGGTGTTGTGTTTTTTTGTCACTTCAGATATTTTATTCTACTCTATTCTTGTTGCGTGGTTGCTCATGAGAAGTCTACTCTACTTGTTATCTTTGTTTGCTTTATAGGTAATACTTTTCCCCCTCCTTTTGGCTTCTTTCACAAGGCTCTCCGTGTCTCTATTTTTCTCCAATTTGAATATTATATGGCCAAATGTCTTTTTAAAAATGTATCCTGTTTTATATTCTTGAGCTCTCTGAATCTGTGGTTTAGAATCTGTGGTTTAGAATTGGAAAATTATCAGCCATGGTTACTTCAAGTATTTCGTCAGCTACCTTTTCTGTTTCTTCTCCATCTGGTCATCCAATTACATATATTTTTACATCTTTTAATATTGTTCCAAAGTTGTTGGATGGCCTGTTCGGTTTCTTTCATTCTGCTTTTCTCTTTTCATTTTAGTTTGGGAAGTTTCTATTGATTTCTCTTCCAAGATTACCAAGTCTTTCCTCAATCATGTCAAGTCTACTGATGAGCCCAATCAAAGGCATACTCTATTTCTGTTGCAGTGTTTCTGATTAATAGCATTTCCTTTCCGTTATTCCTCAGAACTTCCTGTTCTCTGTCTATTCAGATTGTATTTTTCTTGCCTTTTGGCATGCTTTAGAGATTTTTCATTGAAACCTGGACATGTTGTAGCTGATAAAAGGAATTGAGGTAAATAGGCCAATAGTATAAAGATTTATGAAAATCTGGCTAGAAGTTTGTCTGGGTTTAATGTTTGCTGTAGCTGTGGTTGCCGGAGGCTTTGGCTTTTCTAGTGTTTTTGTTTTTGTCCTCTTGATCTTGTACTTCCCTCAGTACTCCACTCAGAGAGAGTCTGCGCCTTATAGTTCTTTCAGTCATAATCCACCACTATTATCAGACGAGATTATGTTCATGTGGTATAGGATGTGGGGGAGGGAATATGTTATATAATCTTCACATTATTTCTCAAATATTGTAGTGGGTCTGTGAGTTGCAGCTTGAAACACTAAGTATTTCTCTAGTGTTATTACATTTTGAGCCTCTAACATTTACTCCCTTCCCTGGATGTAGCATTCCAAGTTATTTCCTTGAAGCCCTGACCCCTATGACTATGTTTTTTTTAATTTTTCTTAGATGAGTTAGGAAGGCTGAAAGGACCTAGAGTGGGAGGGATTGCCATCTCCCAGCTGGGATGAGGCTCTGACAATGTCTTTTCACCTGGACAGGAGGCATTTGTTATGGAAAAAATTCTGTGATGATGGCCCAAATATTCTCTAACCTTCCCCCTGTCAGAGTCACAAAGGAATCTTTCTTGGATTTTCATTATGAGAATCTAGTGGATTTCCTGGAGATAAAACCCACAGAGGAAGTGTGGGGCCTTCAGGACAGGATCTCCAGGAGTTTCTCACTCTCAAGCTGGTACAAAATAGCCTCCAGCAATTCACCAAAATGACCATTTAAGTGTTTCTACAGAGATATGGCCCAGTGGCCCTGGCTCCAGGTAAGCAATCTCTGCTCTGACTCTGGATTCAAACTGTTCTCCCCAGTGTTCAGGAACTTTCCTTCATATCTCAGCTCTCTTATGCATCTAAGACAACTCATCACTTTTCACTTTGTTGCACTTTTTTGTTTTGTTTTGTTGAGAGCATGTCTTAGTTTGCCAGCCTGCTATGACAAATATCACACATGATTTGACTTAAACATTTATTGTCTCATGATTTCAGAAGTAAAAATCAACATGTTGATAAGGCCATTTCTTTCTCCATTAGCTATTTGGTGATGGCTTGCCACAACTCTTGGGTTTTCTTGGCTTGCATCTCTACCTCCCCTTACGTGACGATCTCTCTCTCTTTGTGTCTGTTCTTCCAGTTTCCATTGACTTCCAGCTTCTGCCTGTGGCCTTTGGACTCACCTTTATATCTTCTGCTTATAAAGGACTTCAGTAGTACAGATTAAGGTCCACCCTGATTTGGTCAGTACACACCTAAATAGCGTCTTAGAAGATCCTGTGTACAAATGAGTTTACAGTTTGATGACACATCATAAAAAGTTCTTATTTGCAAATGGGCCCACACCCACAGAAATGCATATTGTTTTTTGTTGTATATATGATTCAAAATACCACAGCATGGAAGTAGCAGCATTGGAGCTCTGTGCGTATCAGAGCTGAAATTGGAAGCCCTATAATACCATATATAACTGTTTTGCTTCAACCTACCAAGCTGTTCCCAAATGACCTATTAGAACTCCCTTCAAATATCACCACGTCGGTGGAGCCTCCTCTGACTATTCCTCTGAGCCTCTCTCACCCCATAAGGGTTAGTTTTGCTTTTCTATTGCCCTCAAAATATCTAAAATATTTTTAAAAAATACTTTCACTATAGTATTTATTTTGTACTTAAGTATATCTTAGTATCTTTCATTGAGACCCATTATATTTAATTCATCTATGCAACTCAAGTGTTTAGGACACATGCCAGTTCACAGCACTCTTTCAATAAAGATTTATTTGATAGATGAATTCCAAGGTTTAATTTTGCAAGAACAAAACCAGCCTAACCATGATTTTGGTCTAATTAATCTTTATCCAATATTGTATTACAGTGAGGATACTTCATTCATCTGGATATCTGTCTGTCCTTCAAGTTAAACCTCATAGCTATGCAGGCAGCTGTTTTAGGTTATATCAAATATTTGACATGAAGGCAACTGAACTCACATTCTTGTTCCTTATCCCATCCTAGGTGACAGTCAAAAAAAGCCTGAAGATCATAAAAAAGAAATTTTGTCATAATCAAAGTTGCTTAAGAAAAGATCTGGCTCATTTTTTTGAACAATGAACATTTTTTTTTTTGCAATACAGATTCAATTTTAATATAATTTATGATGCAAGCTGCTATATATCATATGGTTTCATGTAAATTCACTTTTTAGTTCCTATACATCTGTTGTTAAATGTGGTGGGGTTTCTCTGTGGGGAAGACTGTGTGCTATCTCATCTCTCTCTGCTGGAGCAACTCATAAGGTGACAGGTGGCTGTTAGGTTCTCAATGATTTTTTAAAATAAATGGACATTATTGATGAGCCTAATGTTGGAAATAAACTGTTTTCTCTCTTTTTTAAAATCTTGAACAATAGCATAAAAATATTCCTGTAAATACCAAATAGGAATTTAAGCACTATTAGATGTCTTTATGCTAAGTAAAGCATCCCCCCAACCCCACTAATAACTAGCTCTAAGCAGAATGTCAGTTTCTGAACTTGCACTCCAGGGACAACATGCGGGAACATGGGAATGTGACATGCTTTACTGTTAAGCGCTGTGGGTGGATTCTCCATATACATATGTTCTTCCATATTAAAATCCTCAATTGTTTCACAAATAAAAACAGTGCTTCTAGTGGATCTGCCAAAAGTTGACAATTTGAATTATTTATAGGTGATTTAGATCTTGGGGTAATTTCCTGCTTGAATATTTCATGTAATTGACTGTCAACATCAAAGTAGAGAGAATTGGGCTGATTTTTCTGTCTGAAACAAATCTGTGCTTTCTGATTATATAACTTCCCTTGGGAATACCATGGAAATGAATGAGTTGGATTGCTGTGTACAGTAACTGAAAACTGCAGTGGGATAATGTTTTCAATTTTTATAATATTATTTTTCATATGTCAGCATCTCCATTTCATTTTCAGTCTACAGCACTCAGGGCTATATGTCATTCATCTGTTTCCAACAGGTTAGCAAGATCATGTAGGAAAGATTAATCAATAGTAGAGAGAACTTCATTTGAGCAAATATGTGATTTATTGATATTTCAGAAGGAAGTGATCTCAATTTATAAGTTATAAAACTTTCTAGCAATGAAAGATCAAAATAATATGAAGACAAAATGAAAATATCCTGAAGGGAAAAAATGTGTGGTTATTTGAACATAGAAAACCAAAAGAATAATTTAGAAACCTTCAAAAATCCTGGATTCATCTGAGTCATAGTATTAGTCAATAACTCTAATAATAGTAGCATTTTTTCATCTGCATTCAGTGTACTTGCAATTGGAGTCCCAGTTATTTCTTACTTCATATCTCAGTTCATGCCCACATCCTCTTTCAATTTTTATAGCCATGGCAAGTAAAGGGATATTTTCAGAAGAGTAGAAACATAAAGTAGTGTATTATATAATATATATATATATTTTAATCAAGAGTATATTGTTCTTAAAATGGATTTCAGTGACCATGAAGGATCCCATAAATAGATCAATATCTTAATCTAATTGGCTTACTTTGTAATCTCCTTGTTTTATTTTATGTATTTAAAAAATTGTCTAGACAGGGTCCCATAGGCTTCTTCAGGTTTCCAAATGCATTCATTGCAATAAAGATTGTTAGCGTATATTGGTAGCAGAATTAAAAATCCTTTTATGTCTGTCATGGGAGCAAGTAATCCATTAACTTATTTTCTAAACAGAATTGACTAAACAATTGCCTAATTTATTGTATAGATTAAGGCATATTTTATAATGTTCTAGAATGATATTTGGAAAGCTCCATCAATAAGAAGCCTTCGGCTTTATGGTCATAAGATCATTTATGGAGTCTTTTCTAGCATTGTCACTTCTTTCTTAAGTGGGTGATTTCTGGTCAGCTTTTCGTGACACCAGGCACTGATCAAATTTTGTGTTTATTTTCAATTGTTAGTAGACTAATCACAGACAAGTTTGTATTCTTTATTTCACTGCCCAGACTCATGAACAGATGTTGCAAAGGCAGCTGTTGATAGAGGGACCTATTAGACTGAGGAAGAGTTAAACTTAATATATGATTTAGGGAATAGAGATGAGTCTACTTCAGTGCCTTGTCTTTCCTAACTTCCTGTCATTCCATACATTTCTTCTGTGTTAAATCATTTGAGGACTCTGATATATGTATAGGTAGGAACATTAGCAGCAAATGATTGATGAAAATATATTGTACATTAATAATAATAGTTATAAAGATTACAATTATTCTAATGTTTCTTGAGCGATTACTGTGTTTTTAATAATTCACTTAAATTCCCCTAGAATGCTTTAAGTTATATAGGTAGTATTTCTATCTTCATTTTACAAGTGAGAGAACTAAGATACATATATGCTTACTAAATTGTCCAATGTTTTTTACCTTAGTGAGTGGTAAACCTGGAATTCAAACCGACACCTAACTACAAAGCTTGTGCTATTAAAAATGACTGTAAATTGCTACTCATGTTCAATGGGATTGAAACATAAAGAGAAATAAGAATTGTCTGCTTCAAATCTATTTTTAGAGAGGACTACTCAACACCATCTTCCTCTAAAATTAGTTTCAGGTAATGGACAATAATATAAGATTAGAGCTTTCAGTACCTAACTCATTCATCTTATAAGTGACTTTTTTTTTTTTTTTTTTGACAGAAGGCTTTAAAACTGTCTGCGATGTTAATGAGCTTGATTCAATGGGCCTGTAGACTGTAAAAGAGCTGTACTGGCTGCCTAGAGAGCTGTAAATTTAGCACCTCTCAAGTTGACATAGTTGATATGTTGTACAACTCAGATTTCCCAAAGTACCGAAATTTAAAATGACAATAAGATTTAAGGACATTTACTTGAATGCTGAATGCTTTTAACTTTTTTCACAAAGAAACCAAACTTATCTAGAAATAAAAACCAAAACTAAAATAATCCTTTCAAGCTTCAGACAGTAGACTAAGATTTCTGTTGCTGATGTGGTGAGCTGAAGTGAAGAGGCAGTGATTCAGTTTGATATTTTACTTAACATCTGTGCTGGTTTGAAAGGATTTATGTACCTAGAAAAGCTATGTTTCAATCCTAATCAGTCTTATGGGAGCCACCATTTCTTCTAATCCCTATTCAGTACTATAGGTTGGAAGCTTGATTAGGTTATTTCCACGGAGATGTGACTCACCCAATTGTGGGTATTAACTTTTGAATACAGAGAAATGTGACTCCACCCATTCCAGGTGGGTCTTGATTACTTTACTGGAATCCTTTAAAAGGGGAAGTATTTTGGAGAAAGTTTGACGAGAGCAGCAGAGACATGACAACTACAGAGTCCACCGGCCAGCAACCTTTGGAGATGAAGGAGAATGCCTCTGGGGAAGCTTCGTGAAGCAAGAGGCCTGGAGAGGGAGCTAGAAATTATCACCATGCTTACCATATACCTTTCCAGTTGAGAGAGAAACCCTGAACTTCATCGGCCTTTTTTGAGTGAAGGTAACCTTTTGTTGGTACCTTAATTTGGACGTTTTTATAGACTTGATTAATGTGAACATTCTCATGGCCTTAGAACTGCAAATATGCAACTTAATAAATACCCCCTTTTAAAAGCTATTCCATTTCTGGTGTATCGCATTCTGGCAGCTAGCTAACTACAACAACATCTATGCTTCACAAATTATAATTCAATCAACATTAATGTGTACACCCCTCAGGGAAAATTAATTAGCAGCCAAAGTAAACTAAGATAAGCAAGGCTAAGCAGTCAGGAGTTTTCAGAGTGCATGTCTTTAGCTTTTTGGGGGTTGAACATGTCCAACTCTCGGACATGTGCTCTCTAAAAATCAGAAAATACTGTTGATTACATCAAAACAATCGTGAATCTAGCGAGTTTTCCTTTACCAAATGTTCTGGTCTTTGTAGATCTTTGTCAGTGATGTCATAGCTGAGTTAGCAATTGCTAGCTTTCTGAATTTCCCTTGAGGGCTAAATTGTCAACATCTATGTTCATCAAGGAAATGTTAGACTTGAGAAAAATAATCTGATTTTAAGCATGATTTTATATGTAAAATGCAGTTTCTTTAGATATTTTAGTTTTCTGAATTTGTCTCTTTATGAGTTTAGTTAATATAGTTTAGTTAATATAGTTTTGCTAGATTGGTTATAAATACTCCAATGAAATTTTCCTTTTATTTACATTCTCTTCCTCCTTCCCTCCCTCTTTTTCTCCCCTCCTTCCCACCCCCTTTTTTTTCATTCTTCAGTCTTTCCTTCCTTTCTACATTTATTGAAACCCTACTATGTGCTAGGCACTATGGATATCCAAATGTTCTTGCCTATGAGGTACTTCTATTGACTGCTTGATACTTATTCTTATGAAATAAACAACATTCCTCCTTCATTACTATGGTAGGTTGACTTATATATCCTAAAGAAACATGTTCTTAATCTTAATCCCATTCCTGTGACTGTGAAACCATTTTATATAGGACCTTTTGAAGATGTTGCTTTTATTTAAGGTGTGGTAAACTGAATCAAGATGTGTCTTAATCCTGTTACTGAAGCTTTATAAAGAGAAGGTAATGAAGAGGAGCAAGAAGCTAGAAATCAACAAAACCTCGAAGAAAATGGATGGGACATTGCCATCTGATGGGAAAGCCAAGGAACCACAAGAACTGCCAGCCTGCCAGAAGGCTTCCAACCCTGCAAAGATGCAAGCCTTCTAGCCTCCCAAACCATGAGACAATAAATTCCCATTGTTTAAGCCAACATATTGTGTGGTATTTGTCATGGGAGCCTGGCAACTAAGACAATTAGCTTTTTCCCCATCACTTCTTTCTGACCCTTGTCTCCGGCCCTTTCCATGTGCTTGGATGATTTATGGCAAAATGCTGGGTGTGCCTGGTTTTGTTTATCAAGTGCCTCATGGCTAGAATTGACAAGGAGCTAGATTATGACCTTCCGTTTTTGTTTCAAAGGAATCAAAATGGATCCAAATTTAGTGGAAGATACAATGAAAATGGAAGAAAGGTGCTTGGCATTCAGTCCTGCAGAATGACTCTGAAGATGTACAATTTCTACTTTTGAACCTATTGTAGTTCCTGATTTACTGCCCGATTGCTTGATATCATAAGTCTCCTAGCAAGTGTAAAATCTTTGGGTGTATGTTTTTAAAAAACTTATTGGATTTATATAAATAGTTATTTTTTGTTGCTCCTTCACTCATCACACCAATCCATTATCTATATAGTTCTCAAAGTCACCTTTCTAACACACAATTTTTATTTTGTTGCTCCACTATTTACAACTTTCTTATGGCATGAGATTGCCAGAATTAAAAAGTCAGTTTCCTGGTTTGGAATGTTAGGTCACCCACATTGTGATCCCTGCAACCTCTCCAGCCTTAGGTCTTTTTGATTTGCTTCTTTCCTATAACTTACAGTATCTTCCACATATCTGAATCCATATATAATTCCCTGGAAGTTCTATACAATTTCCTACTTTTATGCCTTTTCATGTCTGTTTTCTCTACCTGAATTCCTCTCCCCACCCCTTCTACTTATCCAACTGGGAAAGCCAATTCATTCATCAAAACCATGTCTTGACATCCCCTCCTCTGAAAGTCTTTCTTGAACATGCAAGCTAGAATTAATCACTTACATTTTGGACCTTCTTTTATGTCTTGTATTTACTTTCTTTACTGCTTTGATGGATAAGTTCATATGTCAACTCTGCTAGGTTATGGTGTTCAATTATTTGGTCAAGCAAGCACTGGTCTGCTTGTTACTGTGAGGGTATTTCATAGATGGATTTACATCATTAATCAGTTGATTTCATCTATTGCTTATTGCATCTGTAATCAACAAGGGAGATTGCCATCAGCAATGAGGGAATTCCCCTCATCCAATCAGTTGCAGGCTTTAAAGCCAAAACTGAGGATTTCAGAAGTCAGAAAGAAATCCTTCCTCTACTTCAGCTAACAAGCTTCTTCTGAGGAACTCAATTTCACTGGAATGTCCAACTTGTGACCTGCCCTTTAGAATTTAGGCTTTCTAGTCCCCACATTTGCATGATCCAATCCCTATAATTAATCTTGAATATTTATAGGTGTGCCGGTTTGAAACTGTTATGTACCCTAGAAAAGCCATGTTCTTTAATCCTTATTCAGTATTGCCCGATGGGATCTTTTTATAGTTTCCATGGAGATGTGACTAACCTAGTTGTGGGTGGTAACCTTTTGATTAGGTAGTCTCCATGGAGATGTGGCTCCACCCATTCAAGGTGGGGTTGCTTACTGGAGCCCTTTACGAGGGAACCATTTTGGAAAAAGCTTCAATGCAGATAGAGCCCACACAGCCAGAGAACTTTGGAGATGAAGAAAGAAAACGCTCCCAGGGAAGCCACTTGAAGAAGTGGGTAGAGAAAGCTAGTAAACCTCACCATGTCCCTTTCCAGCTGAGAGAGAAACCCCGAACGTCATTGGCCCTTTCTTTGAAGTTAAGGTATCTTTCTCTACATGTCTTAGTTTGGATATTTCTGTGGTCTTAGAACTGTAAACTTGCAATTTAATAATCCCCCTCTTTTAAAAACTGTTCCGCTTCTGATATATTGCATTCCGGCAGCTTTAACAAACTAAAACAGTAGGTAATCGAAAAATATTTGTAATTTAAAGTTTTTAATTAATTGATATCAGTGTCTATATTCTTTCTGTTAACAATTTCTTTATATTTTCTATAAGCACTTTCTTCTTCAAGAACCTGAAGAATAAATTTTAATGTTCATGTACTGTGCTAAATTCCTGCATTCTGAAGTTTCCAAAATTTAACTTTAATACATTCCCCTTTATTGGCAGCTTAATGTAATAGTGTTCTGACTTAAATTAAGTGAAGTTGGAGTGAAATATAATTAGATCAATGAGCTAATTGCCTACTCCTCATGGATGATCCACCTTTTCAGCCATTTCTTATTGTCAAGCTAAAAGATTTAAGTCAATGAAGAAAAAGTCAATGGTCATTGCACTTCTTTATGTTTTCTGTTACTGGCTTTGGTAACTTAAAGAGTATTTTTATATGTACAGTCTCAATTAATTCTCAGAATCACCTTGTGAATAAAATAGAGCAAATTTCAGTTCTAGAATTCTAGTTAAGGAAAGGCTGCAACATGCTAGCTAGCTGAGGCCTGAAGAAGGCTGGCTAATCAGTTAGTCCTTCACCTGATGGCGTCTGTTGCCTGAGGGAATTATCCCTATTTCAGGCTTTGGGTTTAGAATTCTGATGTTCCAGTAAATGCAGAGAAGAATCAAATGCTCATGGTTAGCCTCACATTAATCAGTCTTTCAGGATCTGCTGCTTGAAATCAGAAGGATTTTTTAAAAATAAAAAATAGAAATAAAGCACTAAATAAATAGGATACTCATATCTACTAGTTCATGAACTCTTTGTATGGATAGACCTTCATGAATATGGAAATTATAATTTGAAGGTAGTTAAAGAACATTACTGGATCCATACAAGGAGAGTAGGAATATCTGCTTAGCCTTTTTCCCCACAGATGAAACTGTCATTAGGATATTAGGAGAAAAGATACTGGTCTAATTGGTCACTCTCTTGTGGATTTCTTCTATGCCTGTTTTTTTTAGTTTTGGTTTTTGCGGCTGATAATTATTATTTTTTTAAAATTGATACTCTATCAGTCATGGTCTAGCCAGGATATTGGAACTATTCTATGCATTGTAATAGAATGGAATGTAATACAGGGAATTATTACACAGGTAATCAGAGAATGCAGTACCCAAATGGAATGCTGAAGTAACAACAAGATTAATAGTAGGAGGAAGCAGCTATCACTTCTTGGGTTGGAAGAACACTGCTTCCAGAATATGGAAGCAAGAGTCATCCTGTGAGAGACAGAAGCTCCTTTGGGATAAGGTTCAGCTGATGGAAGCTGAGCCATGGGTGAGGGGGTGGGTCTCCATCTTGCCCCGTGGAAAAGATACAGCCACTGCAGAAAGATACCAAAGGAGACAAATGAAAATGTGGAAGAAATACACCAAATTCTCCCTTTCTCTCACCTGTTGATCTTTAAGTAATGCTACTCAATGACTAAAACTGCTTGGCAGTGACGAGTTGGAAGACAAACTGGCACTGGCCAGTGTATAGTAAGGAATTGAATTTGGCCTCCAAAAAGAGGTCTGGCTTATGTCACAGCTTCTGGGCGTAATCTCTATATCTCTCCATCTTTGGAATTTCCCTTGGAGGATGCATCTTTTTTATTCATGGTGGTCCACAGGACCACTCTTTCTATTTTATGCAATGGTAAGACCTATAGTCTTATCATTGGATAAAATAAGGTGGGGATTGACTACATTAGAAAGATCAGCTGGGTGGTTCCAGAACTGGTGCTTTGAGCCATGTCACATCTGGTGCTGGTGGTGGGTTAGGGGGCAGGTGGTAATTGAGTTCAGCCTTGTGGGCATTCATTCAATCAGTCATACCTATGTGATGACACCCCAATAAAAACTCTGGACCTGAAGCTCAGGTGAACTTCCCTGAATTGATAATACACAGATTTGCTGAGAGGCTTTGCATTGACTCCACAGGAATAGATCCCAGAGTTGTGCATATGTGGGTCCCCACAGACCTCCCCCTGTGTACCTCTTCTTTTCAACTTTCTTATTTGTATTCTTGCTATAAGACTATAGTCAGAAGTATATCCCTTTCCTGAGTTCGGTGAGTTTATTCCAGTGAATTCTCAAGCCTGGAGGGGTGATGGGAACCACCAAATTTGTAAACAGTCTGTCAGAAAGCCTGGTGGCCTAGGAGCCCCAAAATTTGCAGCTGGTATTTGAGGCAAGTCTTGGCGAGAATGGTAACCTTCACCTGTAAACTTGGCCTAACTCGGGGTAGTTGGACTTAGAATTGTATTGTATTTGGTGTGAGATGTTATTGCAGCCAGCAAGTCTTCTTTCTTTAGGCTTTTTAAAACATTAAATCTCCTTAGTAAGCAACTCTATTTAGGATTCTGAATTCTTATCTTCAAGTTGGTCAGACTGATATATCTATCACGTTTTGCTGAAGAAATTTTAAAGGCAATGCACCTGAGATTGTGAGGCTAAAAATACTGGTTTCTTCCCTAGAAATTTGTGCTCCCCAGACCTGGAAAGTACTTTTCTTTTTTTAACTTGAGACTGTATATAAGTTTAGATCCAGGAAAGGATTGTATTTCTGGAAATGGCATCCATTCACGTTGACGGATTCTGCCACCTATCTCCCAGCTCTGAGAGGACTTCAAAAGATTCTTAGTGGCAGTGCTGTGCAGATATCCTTGTCTTCCTGGCCAGTTCTGGTCAGTTTACCTGGCAGAGGGGAGTGTTGTGTTTGTTTTTAACATAGTTACTGAATTCAAGGATGGAGTAGGAAAATCCCTGTAACATAAGATTTCAGAGGAATCAAAATGTTGCAAGCATCCCCTGTTGGTTAAAGCCACTTCCTGTTGCTGCAGGCAGCCCCTGTTTACTCGGGCCACTCCCTATAGAAAAATCTCCCAGGCCCCAAGGACGGTCAATGGGCAGGTAAGAGAAGCCCCTGTGAATGTGAAGCCCCCTCCCCACCAACCGCTCATCCGCTTCTGTAAACCCAGCTCCGTGCCCTTCCTGATTTAAACCAGCCAATCGTTGACCTTGTCTTTAATATGTCCTCCTGTCTGTAAAAACTGATGTTAGCCTTTCGTTCTGGGTTGAGACTTTCAGAGGCTACTCACCTGAGCCCTGTAGCCATAGACAATAAAACCTACTTCTTGAAACTTTGGAGCTCAGCCCCAATTTGTTCTGTTTCTGCATAATGTTCCCTGAGGCTTGCAGCCTTTTTCCTGGTTTCCAGCAACAGAAAAGCACCCCAGCACCATGACAAGGGCATTGTCCCATTTACAGATGGCGTTAAATGACATGCTTAGATGTTTATCCCTTAGACAATATTGTTTTCTTTGATAAAAATAAAAAATGCATATAGTGTTATGACTATTCTTTTCTAATATTCTTTAGTGGGAAGGTAAAAAATAGTTCATTTATACCATATTTTCAAGAAAAAAATCATGTCTGTTCTGACAACTTATATTTTGTGAAAAAAGGGGAAAGAACAGTTAAAATTAGAACTGTTCATTATGTACTGGGCGCATATAATCACTTTGCATATAAAAAGAGGGGGGGTAAAATGACTTTGGAGATTGGATACTTGAGTTTGTACATAGGAGGAAGATAAGTAACATGGAAACTTAGAGCAAGGTAAAAGTGTGTTCCAGGAATTGGCTCCTGTTTGGTACAGTCCCTCTGTGAGATAAAAGCTTTCACTGTAATAAATGAACTAGGTCACTAAGCACACTGCTCAGCTCAGCTGACATTTTGCTTATAGTAAGATTTTCTTTGAAGGGAGCAGTGTGTGACATTCAGCTTAGTGCCAGCTTTAAGCTTGTGACAGACATCACTTTGAGTAGCACTGGCTTAGAGGATGTATTAGGTGGTGTTCTCTAGAGAAACAGAATGAACAGGAAATATTCATAAATATAAAGTTTATAAAAGTGTTTCACATAACCGTGGGAACGTAGAGTCCAGAATCCGCAGGGCAGGCTGTGAAGCTGACGATTCTGATGAAGGGTCTAGATGAACTCCACAGGAGAGGCTTGCCGGCGGAAGCAGGAAGAGAGCCTGGTTTTTCTGAATCCTCCTTAAAAGGTTTCCAGTGATTAGATTAAGCATTACTCATTGCAGAAGACACTCCCATGGCTGATTACAAATGGAATCAGCTGTGGATGCAGCCGACGTGATCATGATTTAATTTTATGAAATGTCCTCACTCCAACAGGCCAGCACTTGCCCAACCAGACAAACAGGTACAACCACTTGGCCAAATTGACACATGAACCTGACCATGACACAGGACATTACCTAGAGCTATAGGGAGCGCTAGGAAAAGACATCTTGGGACCCTAGATCATCATCTAGTACTTAGGCAGTTAGTAAGTGTCTGCTGTTGCATTTGTCAGTGCCAACACCATCCTTCTGATCCCTCCCTTACCAGTTTTTGTAAAGTACTGATGTTTTAAAGAGCAAATGACCTGCTTCAAGGTAGTATTAAGGCATTTAGATAAAGTACATGAAATTATATTACCAAATACCGTATCTACTCATTTAATGCTATAATGGAATTTATACGATTGACAATTCTTGCTCGGGGACTAAAAACTTACAATTTTTCATTTAAAATCAACTGCATATGTGAGCACTTATTCATTTACCTATTTATAAATGTCACTAAATGTTTGTAAATGTCAACCACATAGTTGCAATGAGCATTAGCTAAAGAAATTTCTGGGAGCTTTTGGAAGAAGTTATTTAACTATATTTGTTTATAATTTCCATTTTTCCTTTATGTAAGGTGTATAGTTATTTAGGTATATTTATTTATAATTTCCATTTTTCCTTTATGTGAGATGAAAATTATAATTTCCACCTTTCAGGGCATTTATGAAGATGAAATCATTTGTAGCTAACAGTAATTTCAGTCTACAAATTCCTATATGAATAAAAATTTTTTTAATTAAGTTGCAATTTGAAATCTGAGTCACCATCCATTGTACCAGTGAGAAATGCAGCAGCATCATTCTTGAGATTTGTAAGACTTAAAGAAGAGATGAGATTTTGGCATGAATTTGAAGTAGGAGAGCTCTATTTGAAATGATGTGGGAGTGGCAGTTTAGTCAATTCCTGAGAAGGAGAAAGCAGCAGTGAAAGCTGTTAAACAGGAGAGGCCAGGGTGGGTTTCGTGACTAGAAATTATTCTAGCTTGTTCAGAATATCAAGTGTGCACAGAAAAAATAGGGGAGAAAAGTAAGACAGGAGTTGAATGACTGTCATAACTATTGGCTTAGGGTACACAGGGTCTTAAGTGCCAGGCTGAGGCAGCAGGTCCTGGTGCCTCTGCACTGAAATGCTTTCAGACCACTTGATAAGTTTTGAGGAAGAAAGTAATATGGTTAACGTGTATTAATGGAACAACGACATGACGGCAACAAGTATAGGCATGTTTGGGGAGCCCCTTTAGGACTCATTACGGTAGTCCAGGCGAGGGATGCAGAAGGTACAGGCTACAGAGGGAATGGAGGGAGCAGGAAGGAGGAGATCCAGCAGGGAACAGAGAATTGAGTTCTTATTCGTCCAAGTACTCTCACTAAATGTATTGCTCCCCAACATTGGTGTCACTTCCTCTTCCTCACCCCAGGAAATTGCCAGTTAGATAGCCTTGTGGCCACCCTACAGTCTGTGCATATCTTATCTCCTGCTAATACTCCTCTGCAGCCTGGGTCAGTAATTTGTTTCTTAAATAGCAAATGCAGCAATAAAGGAAATTGACTTACAATTGTAGTGTAGTGGGCATTAGGAAAATCAGCTCAACTGCGCAAAAAGCTAGAGATTTATTTGGAATATATAAGTTCTTTTTATGATCTTTTTGTGCCTTTGTACCTTAATAAATAGTAGTTAGGTCGAGTTAAATAAATTTAAATGACATTTATATTTGTTATAGAGGAAGGCAACTAAGCAATATGATGGATTCTTATTTTCAGCTCTGAGACCAACTGGATATAAATAAACTAAATAAGAATGTGAATTATGTCCTGTGGCTACTGGTATTAAATTGATAGAAGCCAAAAGAATATAAATAATAAGCCATTAATTATTGTTCATAGATTATCATATCTAAAATATTAAAAGAACAAGCCCTTTCATACATAACCTGCTTTATAGCTTACCAAGTATACTTTTGCATATTCTTTTTTGATCTTCAGAACATTTCTGCTAAGAAGGCAGTTATTATTTTCCCAAACAGGGATTCTGAAGAGGTTGAATGAATTTGCCACTATTTACCCAATTGGTATATAACAAATGAGGACTTGACTCTAAGTTCTCTTTTTTCCTATGTGATGTTTCGCCCACTATCTCCTGCTGCTACTGAAGTTATCATAACAGTCAGGACAGGCTACATTTCAATCACTCGGAATAAAAATGTTTCACTGTGTTTTTGTTGCCGTTGTGTTTTTTGTTTTGTTTTGTTTTATTTTGTTGTTTTGTTAACAGTGTTTAGCAAATGCTGGCTGGGGGCTCTGCTCCGCATTTTCCTCAATCTAGAACACCAAAAGCCGGTAGATGGCCCCTCTGAAATGAGGATGGTTATCATTTTGGGGGGAAAGAGGACATGACAAAGCTCATATAGGCTTTGAAAGGTTCCACCTTGGGTGACACACAGTAGCTCTGCATCCATGCTTTTGGTCAAAATAAATCACGCAGCCAGGCCTAGCGTCAGGTGAGCAAGGACATATCTACCTTCCATGCTTCCAGAAAAAGAGCGAGTCTGAGTATTTGTATACTGTCTGATTACCACAGTTATTAAAAAATCAAAGTTGAAAAATTACTTGAAATTCAAAAAAGTCACATGTCGTCGTTTCAAAGAAAACAGTAAGTTTGCTTTTTATGTAAAGCTTATATTATGAACTGTTTTGTTTGCATATTTTTTAAAGAGTGCAACACCGTGGCAACTCTGCAAGAGTTCTCGAAAGGAGGACTGTGGAAGACTGAATCTTTGAGATGCATTGTGATCCAAGGTCATGTAAGTTTTGGAACTCTACTGTCACTTCCTTGGAAAGTCATGGGGTATGTTAGCATATAAAGCTGGAGACATCCTCAGGAAGTTTCAAACTCATTTAAAGATAGCCCTCTGTGCGATATTGTGTGTGTGTGTGTAATATACGTACTTGTATCCTGAGAATGCAGGGGACTCACTGGGAACCACTGTCTTGAATTTTCATGTAAAATCTTTGTTTTCTTCAGCCTCCACATTCAGTGTTCATTCAGTAAATTCATTCAAAGTTAAATTTTCTGTTGCAAAATTTGTGAAAGCCTGTTGTACTGGTCATACTAGCTGCATTTCATATCAAATGATTTAATCTTTCTCAACTATTGAATGCGTTTAATAGTTGCTACAAGGATTAAAGAAACAACATTTGTAAAGTACCTAACCCAGAAGACTGTGAGTTTTATTTTACTTTCTGCTCTTTCTTTACTTTTCCTCTTACATATTGGGGGAAAAAAAGATTGGAAAATTATTTGACAATTAGGTTTTCTTATTCATTTAACTAAAATATTCTGTTTGTGTGTTTCTCAAATATGTTTAGCAGAACAGTGACAAACTATCGCAATCTATCATTTTGGTAATTTCTTGTAGGAAACACTGGAAGAGAAAGCACTAGGCTAACAAAGTATGGAAGTCAGGATTCAGGCATTAGCAGACCCAAGAGGGTGAAAGCTGAAGAACTTTGCTCAGCAAGGCTGACTGCCACTTTCCATAACGAAGATACACTTCCTAATTGAACTTGAGCAGTCTCCAGAGCAGGCAGAGACCCTCCATTTCAAAATCCCATTTAGGTTTGCTGCACTGTGGGAGAGTGAGCCTTTGAGATGCATTGTGATCCAAGGTCATGTAAGTTTTGGAACTCTACTGTCACTTCCTTGGAAAGTCATGGGGTATGTTAGCATATAAAGCTGGAGACATCCTCAGGAAGTTTCAAACTCATTTAAAGATAGCCCTCTGTGCGATATTGTGTGTGTGTGTGTGTGTGTGTAATATACGTACTTGTATCCTGAGAATGCAGGGAACTCATTGGGAATGACTGTCTTGAATTTTCATGTAAAATCTTTATTTTCCTCAGCCTCCACATTCAGTGTTCATTCAGTAAATTCATTCAAAGTTAGATTTTCCGTTGCAAAATTTGTGAAAGCCTGTTGTACTAGTCATACTTGTCTTTATTCCTTGAAAACAAGAAGAGAGAACAATAGGTTAAGATAACGTTTGCTTGTGAAAACTCATTTTGAAGTGGATTTATCTTTGGGGCATGTATAACAAAGAGACTCTTTCTGGGACTTTGGGAAAGTGGAGCCAGATAACCAATCATAATAGACAACAGTATCTTCCTCAATGGTTTTATTGAAGCAAATCAAAATAATCAAAATAAATACAAAATAATGAAAGTGTTAGAAAGTAAAAGCTTTTCACTTGTACAACTTCCCGGGGGTAGGGATTGTAAAACTATCTTGTTCTGGAACCAACTAAATACTGCGAGGTCTGGCCCTGAAGCAGTTTGAGATGGAAGAAATGATGCCTATTTTCTATTTATGCCATTCCTGGGCCATAGAGACCACAAGGAAGGTGATTGCTAGGGAAACTTGTTTAAGGATGGGGTTACAAATGCATCATCTGCAAGCCTCAACCCAGTGAATTTGGGCCTCATGTTCTCTTGTGCAATAAATCCGTTCTCAATAATCCGCAAACCTTCTTCACCTTTAAGTGGGATAATATGAAAGTTAAGTGAAAGAGGAGCAGGAAAAATAATTATTTCTTTCCAGAAGCACCCAACTATGCTTCTCTGTTGCTTGGTAGATACAGCTCCCCTTTTAACTTGTCCTTAAGTTATCCTCAGCAGTGAATTGCTATTTATTTCTTTCCACAAGAAGGATTTCCTCTGGCTGTGGTGTCCCCTGAAAACAGCATCTTCCTCAGTTTACTGCATCCGGGAGTGGTTTTCTAATGCTAATTTTAGGCTTGAGCCTTGAAGCTGAAAGTTCATAGAACCAAATATAGAGTAGACATTATTTCCACTCTGTAACATTGGTGAAAAGTGCATCCGAACAGCTGCAAAGGACTAAAAATGTGAATCTTTCTTTGAAAAAAAAGGCTCCAAAATTAGCATAGAAACACCAACTAAGAGATTTAGCATGTGACTTGGTGACCTACAAATTTTATTGCCCATTCATCATTTCATTTATTCTCCCATTCATCAGACAGTTGCTAACGTCTCCTATGCATTCTTTTTCACAGAGCCTCAGTATAATTATTGTACGAACCAAACATTGCAGACCCAGGCAGACCTAGATTCAATGAAGTGACTCTTTCATTTTGGGGGGGTCTCTAGCAATTTATTTCCTGCTCTATGCCTCAGCTTCTTTATCTGTAAGAGGAAGAAGTGGATTTTGTATGACAATTTTCTTAGCGGATTAAGTGAGATTATTCTTAGAACCATACAGCAAGCTGTAGTATGCACACAATACCGGCTAATGCCCTTTGCTTTTTGATCTGTATTTCCTTATATTGGTTGTGGAGATGATGCAGACAAGATAGTATGGTTCCTGTCCCTGAGGAACTGACTGAAAGTGATGCCAGCAAAAGATACAGAAGTTTTTCAGTTAGATTAGGCCAGAGATACTTACTACAGAAACACAGAGATTAGAACACATATATAAGGGTAGTAAGTATGCCGTTCTTTTATATAGTTTGGGACTCCTCAATACCTTTCACAATTCCTGGCATTTGGCACTTTCCAGTAAATATTAAAAAGGTGAGTGAGCCTGAGAAAGATACAAATGAAGGGCTAGGTCCTATCCAAGGAGGGAGATGTGATATCTGGAATGTAGGGTGTTGAGATTGGATTCCTATGATGTGAATTCTGAGATTGAGATATGTCAATGCCAATGGTCTTGGCATTGACGTATGTGGGGGCAGGGAAGGACGCCCCATTAGGCAGAGAGAGAAGCTGGGCCGTGATATGGTCAGGACAAAGTATTCATCCGAATCCTTTGGGAGCTCAGAAGCTGAAATGGGGTTTCAGAGTTCTCCTGAGACCCCTTGCATTGACTAGACACTGGAAAGAAGCACCCTTTGAGATGTGTTTAAAACCTTTCCCTAAGGGAAATTCCCAAATAGGGCAATCAGGGCTGTCAGAGGGCAGGCTTCTCAGCAATCAGAGGAATAGGCCTTGATTTCTGAAGGGGAGACCTGGGAGGTGTGGCTCAGCGCCTCTCAGACTCCTTCATATAAGTTCTGGGAATAGCTACTCCAGGATTCTGGTACGCCTCTTTTCCTAGGGAAATTTATGAGAAAGTTTAGTGCAATAACTACAGAGTCTTCTGTTACAGCTTTTCTTGAGATCACCAATGATGCTCATCATCTCCCTCCTGTAATATCCATTTAAACTTCCCCCTCAAACTCTGCTAGAACTGCTACTTGTCTCCATGATGGACCTGAAGCTCATTTCTAAGAGGCCCAAGTCTCTGATGACCAAGCCCTGCTCAGGCTGTGATTGCTACACTTGCCTTTCTATTTTGGCATGGCAAGTGAAAATTCTGCCACTGAGCCACCATAGCACCAGCCTTGCTACACTTTGCTTTTAGCATAAAAAATCTAGAGAGTTTTAAGAGTATGACTTGGGTGCCAAATATATTCCTTCATACCCCCCTGTACTGGTTTGAAAGGGTGTATGTCCCCTAGAAAAGCCATGTTTTAATCTAAATCCCATTTCATAATGGCAAAATAATCCCTATTCAATACTGTATGTTTGAAACTGTAATCAGATCATCTCCCTGGAGATGTGATTTAATCAAGAGTGGTTGTTAAACTGGATTAGGTGATGACATGTCTCCACCCATTTGGGTGGGTCTTGATAAATTTCTGGAGTCCTATAAAAGAGGAAACATTTTGGAGAAAGAAGGAGATTCAGAGAGAGCAGAGCAGAACAATATAGCCACGAGAG
>PVIY010011678.1:0-17936 GCA_004026745.1 Myrmecophaga tridactyla
TCCTCAAGCCTCATTTTGAAGACTCCTCACCCCCTTGACACTGCAGCCCACCGGCCTGCTCTCTGTCTAGGGTCTGGCACGTTCTTTCCTACTGCAGGGCTGTTTCGCCTGGCTACAGCACCCTTCCTCAGCCTCCCTTTCTGAATAATTCTTACGAATCCTTAATCTTTCAAGGAAATGACTGCTCTTCAGGGAATCCTTTCCCAACAACCCCCTTCTCCTACCAGCCCCTGGCTAGGGGAGGTGATTTACATTCTTGGGGCATATTGTATGTCTTCATAGCTTATCACACCTTTACTAGCATTTGTCTATTTAAAGGCAATGCTTTACCTACTCACCCATCTTAGGTGGCATGAGGGCAGGCATTCCATCTGTTTTGCTCAACCCTGCATCCCAGGCACCCTGCTCTGTGCCTAGCCCAAAGGCACTCAAGAAATATTGGCAGCTGATTCACAGGCCCTGGGATGAGATGGGAGGTAGGGAATCCCTACTGTATACTCATCCTCACAACAGATTTGCAGTAAGTATTGCATCTCCATTTTACTTCCGGGAAAAGGGGGGACAGAGAGGAGAAGGCCACGTGGCCAAAATTCTAGGCTGGAACCTCATGGGGGTGCTCAGATCAGGTAGAGAGCCCTTGGATTGTACCCAGCCTCAGCCTCCCACTGGCTGGCTGCAGGACTGCTGAGAGCTGCGCAGAGATTTTCTGTCCTTTATCAGTGTTTTCCCCCAGGGTTCATAACTGGGTTTTCCTTCTGAGTTGGAGGGATATGGCTCCTATGAGCATTGTGTTTCTTATGGCAATGGGGCACGGAGACAGTGTGGTACCACTAGGTGAGGACCAGCCTGTGAATGGACTGACCTGGTTCTCTTTTCCCTTCTGCTGTGATTCATTGGGACCCTTTTGCAAGCACCCTCGGGGCACATCTGAGGCCTCAGAGAGAAGGGGATGAAAAGTCTCTTTCCATGCACAGCCCTCTGCCTGCTCCAGCTCCGGGTGCGGTGTCTTCCCTGCGGGAAGTGCTCATGACACTTGGAAATGCTCTTGACTGATTGACATTTAAATGTATTGATGTCACTTCTAATGGTGGGTGATCAGTTAATTAAATGGTGCCTATAGATATGCCATGGAATACTATACAGCCTTCAAAAGCAGTGCTGTAGGTGAAATGTTAAGGGTATGAAGAAATGTTCAAGCTATGTTATGTGGAAAAAAGTTTCAAAATAGCAAATGTTTCCATTTTTATGAAAAATATATATCTACATAAATGAATAATATCTACTATGGAGAGGAGAAAGTCTGGACAATTCACGCAAATGAAAACACTGTTTTCAGTGATAATGGATTAAATGGCGATTTCAAAAAATTTCCTATCCATCTCCAAATTGTTTAGATGAATACGCATTTTTGAAATAAAATTTTAAAAACATTATTTTTAAAAGGCAAAAACCAGAAAACCAAATGGAGTGGAGGCTAGGTCTTTGGAATTCAAAAGGCCCGCTTTTTCCAGGGACCAGACACCCTCTCCTGAGAGGTCCCAAGGCAGGGGAGGCAGAATGCTTGACCGGCCACCATCATTGAGGAAAGGGGCACGAAGACCACTTTAAAAAGGACACAGCGCCCTGCAGAGAGCCTCAGTCCTGGATGCCTGACACCTGAGGCCTTCAGTGAGTGCTACAGTCAACAGACCACGAGCCTGTCCCTCTGTGGCTTCTGCAAAACATTTAGGTAGTTCAATTCTCCCTCATTTCCCTTCAACTTTCATGTCTGGTGCCTCAGTTACAGAAACACAGTTCTGACTGAGAAGATTACTGACTATACGAGTGACATGGGGAGCCTGGAGAACTTGCCCTTTATAATCACTCTTATTTTCAAAGAAGGCAGCCCATTCTCTCCCTTCCCACCCTGGGGTCCAGAGTGGCTCTCTACCCGGTACAATCTGGTAGATGCGAGGAGGGGCAAGACGGCCTTAGGAGACGCTGATGGGAATCACAGACAGAAGAGAGAACCCAGCCCTCGCCCAGCCCAACTCCCTCATTTTCCAGATGATGAGCCAAGACTCAGAGAGGACAAAGACTGGCCCAGGATCACACAGCATGCCAGGTACTGGAACCCACGGGTTTTTACCCCCAGCCTGGTGTTTTAAACATGCGAATTTGAA
Source organism: Myrmecophaga tridactyla (assembly GCA_004026745.1). NCBI lineage: Eukaryota > Metazoa > Chordata > Mammalia > Pilosa > Myrmecophagidae > Myrmecophaga > Myrmecophaga tridactyla. Next base: position 2,163 of record PVIY010011678.1, read on the forward strand.
GGTGAGCTGTCAATCACAGGGTTTGACTCTTAGATAAAAAAGAACTCCGACCTCATTTCAGAGTCCAAATTCTAGCTCCAAGATATGATTCTGGGGTTTAGGGGACTCTGTTGTTTCACAGGTGAGATATATGCAAACCTTATTGCACAGGGAACAGATTTGAAAAGTAAAACTTCAAATTTCAAAGTTGTATCTATATGTTTTTAAATTAATTTACTTTTTAGACAAGGCGGATTGTTGAACCTGACATACTAGATTGGGTTAAAGACTTTTGAAGAGGGCAATGTGTCAGAATACTCAAATCTAGAGGGCTTAATTTACTAGTCCAAATCTCTAAGCCCAGAGAAGTGAAGGTCACTCAGCTTCATTGCTGTCATCAGAAAACCAAAACATTAAAAATAATATAAAAACTTGTAGATCTGAAATGAGCATTGCTACGGGGCTCTCCAATGAGGTGTTGATGGTGGTGTTTGTGTGGTGGGAATGGGGTGTTATTTGCTTTCTTCTTTTGGCTTGTCAGTATTTTCTGCAACAGACAAGAATTACTTTTGTAATGAGAAAAAAAAGCATCTTATTAATTACTTTGGCTTTTCAACTCTCAGAGTACAGCTGGTCTAACTTTGAATGATGGAGAAATGGAGGCTCTGTCCACATCCCCATCTCTGGAAAGAAACCCAGCTTTTTAAATGCCCCATTGCCAGCCCTCCACCGACCCACAGAAACTAACGTGATTCTGCGAAAAGGGACGAGGTAGTGCCCATGTGGCAGCCTAGTGCCATCTCCTCCGGCTTCTCTAGGCAGCCTGCCCTGACTGGCTCCATCATCGCCTCTCACCTGCCCTGCTCTCTGGGGCTGAGGCATCGCTTCTTAAGGAGTTTGCTTTCCAGTACTGGAGGGCCAACAACTCAAAGGCAAAGATGACATCACTGTCCCCCCATCTTATTGTGTGTTGGGCCCTGTGCTAAGTACCTTCTTAGCTGGTCTCAGTGAGTCTTCATGACAAGGCTGGGAGGAGGTTGGTACTGATATTATATTGGTTTCAGATGGGGAGGTTGAGGCTCAGGACCATCCACTGTCTTGCTGGAAGTCACACAGCAGTCAAGGGTAGAACCAGGATTCCAACCCCAGTTGTCTGCTTGGGCGCCTTCCTCACTTTGTGGCTTCATCTCCAGAGATCATGAGTCAACCTAGATGGCGTGTGTGTGTGTGTGTGTGTGTGTGCACGCGCGTGCAAGCAGTTAGAGGGCACCCATGTGCCAGGCACTGTGCTGGGAACTGATGCCCTCCTTCCATCGAACCTGCAAGGTACGCTCTAATGTTCTCATTTTAACTCCGAGGCTCAGAAGGTAAATGACTTATCAAGGTGAATAATTTACCAAGGTCATCAGTTGCCCAGGGTATTGAAGTGGGATGCCAATCCAGGTTGGTCTCCTTTGGCTGTGAGCCTGGCATGCTGCCCACCACCATGTTTTCCTAGTTACTGATATTCTGCAGGTCCAGGACAGATGTGGCAAAGTAATGCACATTGGATCAAATCCAAGCCATGGCCTAGATTTGGAGGGCCCCTGAGCTAAGGATGACTTTTACATTTTTAAGGGGTTGTAAAAACAAAAGAAACAAAGAATATGTGATAGAGACATATTTTACTTTCTGGTCCTATGAAGAAAGAGTTTGCTGACCCTTAGTGTGAGATCCCGAGAACCAAGGAGGATTCTTTGGGCCTGTGTCACATCTTGCACACTTAGCTGTCCCAGCGGCACACAGGGAGCAGAGCCTGCACACTGAATGCATGGGCAGTGGCAGTGGTGAGCACTTTTTAAATAACCCACAAAGTCTGCCACCATCTAGGCCACTGCTGCAGAGGAGGTCATTTCACATTCCCACTTTCATTTTTTGGGCTCAAGTATCTGTGCCCAGGGAAGGACCCTGGGATTCCTGGGTTGGACTTTTGGGTAGAAGGCTTCTTCTTCTGGATGGGATCAAGTGCACTTCATGTGAGAGCAGTGGAGACCTTCAGCATGATTCCCCTGCAAACAAATTCTGTTCTAGAAGGCACCAATGCCAATCTCGCCCATCCAGGCACCTACCCTCTGGGTGCCAGTGATTGTGTCAGACACAGGGAAGAAAGCATGGCCTCTGTTCTCACAAGGCCCACTGGAGGAGCAAGGTCGTGGTCCCAAGGCAGGTTTCCAAGTTGGGGGAAAGCAGGTATCAGGGAGGTGACTTGGAGAAGATGGTGGTGGTAAGGCCTGGCAGAGGGAACAGCCTGGGCAAATGCACAGGGCTGTACCAGGGCAGGGCTGGCGTGCCCGGGGACAGCTGGCAGCCTGGTATCACCAGAGTGGAAAACGCGGCCGTGGGGAGGGGGCAGGTGGAGTGTGGGCGCAGGGCTGTAGGTGTCAGCAGAGACGCGCCCGCGCGGCCATTGTCTGCGCCCGGGCGCCGCCTTGGCAGCAGAAGGTGACATCTGGTGACTAATGGCCGCGGCTGCGCGCCGCGCTCCTCCCTCCTGCAGCGCCCGGGCGCAGCTGCCGCACCGCCGCCTCCGCTCCCCTCTGCTCCGGGAGCCGGGAGCCGGGAGCCGGGGCCGGGGCGGGGAGAATCGATGAATCGATGCCCTGATTTCCGCGGGGCGCAGGCCGCCACCTCCAGCTCCCCCGGCCAGCCGGGTCCCCACCGCCGCCCCCCTCACTAGGTGCCTGCGAGTCTTGGCGCGCTCTCACACGTCTCATCCTGTGCACGAGGCTCACAGGCGCTCACTCACTGGGGCGTTTGCTGGAAACAGCTGAGTCTGCTGTCAGGCGCTCATTCCTGTGCACAAGCACAGTCCCCCACCAGAGTCCGCATGCACGTGCATTCGTACACATGCACACACTCCCTAACACACAAGATCGCCATCACACACACTGTCACACATTATACACCTGTGCTTGTTCATGCATATCACAGATGCACATGTAAGGACCATGCACATGCATGCTGAGACACAAACGTGTGTATAATACCCATGCGTATGCCCCCATGGGCACACGCATCATTTATGGGCTTGTCCAGCCGCGTGCTGCTGTGTCCTCATATTTAAGAACACACATGGACATGGACATACACAATCATAGGCACAGCCAGGAGCTTGCCAAAGGCAGAGGTGACAGTTCAGATACTGCACATGATTATTTTGGTCACCCCAGTGGCCAAACTATTTATCAATTACTTGCCTGATTTCACATAAAGATCTGGATTTCTGGCTTCTCTTGCAAAATTGGAGGCCCTGGCAATTTGGGGCATATCCCAACCAGCCATGATAGACTGAGGCTGTGCAGCTGGGGTTCCTTCAACTATGCCTGAAACTCCACTGCCTCCACCTTAGCTAAACGTTCCCCCATTCTAGTTACTTTCCCTCTTTCTCCCAGAGGACATTTAAAGCTGCCAGCCCTGTGTGAGGCAGGAGCCTCCCTGGGGGAACCCATGTCAGCTAGCCAGGAGCTTCAACCCGCAGTCTCAGCCCCTCCTTTGGGTCCCGTGCTGAGAGAAGAGGACCTTGCCCTGATGCTTACACAGTGTCCTTCCCACTGTGGGGTGTTTGGGGGGTGCTGTCAGCGAGGTGGAAACCCTTAGCAATGTGTAAAGTACTTTCTTAATGGGAGGGTCATTTGAATCTACTAATAACTCAGAGAGGTGGGTGTCACTGGCTCTATCTTGCAGTTGAGAAGCTGGAGGCCTGGAAGTAATGGAATTTGGAAGACTACCTAATTGGTAAGGGCAGAAGTGGTTTGCTGACAGCATAGCTAGGGAGGGGGTGGGGTGGAGTGACTGTACTGTGGAATTTCAGGGGTGGGAGGTGGAGAAGGGCCTGTAATGTTTACTTTGTACCCCCTGAAGTAGTCTTCTGCCTATCCCTGCCATGTCTGTCTCCCAGACTCTCCCCAGTCTCTGCCTGTGTTGGGGGAGGCCTTGGTTCTTGGAGGGAAAGGCAGGTCCTGGTGATTTCTGGAGATTATCTGCATTATGTTCGGCTCTGGCTAAACCAGCAAATGACAGCCCAAGGGGCAGTGGAAAACTCTGTGGCTGTCCAGCCTTGCTTGCTGCCCACCAGCCCTGGCACACATCTCTGCCCTCCTGCATCTTCTCACCCACTTGCAGATACCTTGCTCTCTCTGGGCTGACAGAGCCCACTGGATGGCTCCCTCTGTTCCACTCATACTTCTCTTGCTGGAAGTCCGGCAGCCCTTAACTCTCAGCATGTCAAAGCTGGCCCCTGCAATAGGGTGATGGAGTGGTTATGTCCTGGCCTCAGATCCCAGCTCTGCTACTTCCTACCTCTATGACCGTGGGGGAATAAGTTAACTTCTCTGGATCTCGGTTTGCTCCATTGTAAAATGAGAACAATAACAATATCTGCTTTCTAGGATTCCTGAGTCAGGATTAATTGAGGAAATCCATTTAGAGTGCCATCACAGTGCCTGATGCAGATGAATGCTCAATGGATATCAACTTACTAACTGTTCTCCCATGGTGGCTCCTCTTCCTATTGTTCCCCTCTTTGTTTGGCTTTCCTTTACCTGCTCAAGCCTAGGTCCTCAGAATTACCCCTGCTCCTCTCTTTGCATCTTCCCCATATCCAATCCTGTTGACTTGATTTCCTAAATATTTCTAGAGTCTGTGCTCTCTTCTCTACCTGGTTGCCTCTGCTCTGGCTTAGTTTGGTCTTCCCTCTGGCTGGCACATTTGTGGTACTAATTGGGTTCCTTGGTTGCAGGCTTTTCCAGCAGCCACATCACTTTCACTATTGAAAGGCAAGCTGTGTCACTTTCCACTTAAGTGGGCAAGCTCAAGCTCCTGGGCCTGGGAGTCAAAGACGTGGCCCCCTATCTAGCCTGGGTGATGTAAGGAATGGACCACGAGTCTATGTTGGAGTGTTAGGAGGTGAAGTAGGGAGTGTGTTTTCTTCTTGCTATTCTGAATTAAGACTTCACACTTAGAAGCCAGTGCTCTCCCCTTGCCCAACCCAGCATGCTCACTCTTTCTCCCCTTCATGCTTTTGCTCAAGCTCTGTCCTCTGCTTGGAAGTTCCCCTTTGCCAACTCCAACTCAGGTCTTCTGTCACTTCCTCCAGGATGCCTATCCTGGCCCTCCCTCCATCCCTTCATATTCAATTAGTTACTCCTCACCACAGTCTCAGAATAATCCTGTGCATTGCTTGGTGTGTACTTATCCTCAATTGTTGTATTTTTACATGTTCCCTAGACAAGCACTTCTCTAACTTCATTGTGGACATGAATCGCCTGGAGGGTGGGGGGTGGTAGGCTTGTCCAAGTGCAGATTTGATTCTGCAGGTCTGGGATGGGGCCTGGGACTCTGCATTTCTAACAAGCTGATGCTGCTTTTCCTGGACCACACCTTGAGTAATAAGAAGTTAGATTTGGAGTCCCTTCAGGGTAATGACTTGCATTCAATTCATCTTGTTATCCCTATTTGAGTACTTGGTAAATGGGTAACCAAATAAATGCTTGCTGAAATGAAGAGATAGATGAATGAATGAAAGGTAGCTATATAATGCAGATGAGGGTGTTAGGAAAGTCTTCTGCAAGAGTTGATGCCCAAGTTGAATCCCTAGGGAAGGGTAGAAGGTAGCCAGGTAAAGAGGGCAGGGATGGGTTAAGATATTCCTGATGAAGGCCTGGGTGAAGGCACAGAGCTGCGTGAAAATATGGGTGCAAGACAGTGTGGGAAGGGAAGCACTGAAGTTCAAGAGGATGGCAGGGACCAGGTCCCTAAGGAATGCCATGCAGGGAGGCAGCTTCTCTTTTATCATGAAATCACTTTGGCTAGTCCCATTGGATATTGAAATAAATTATAAAGCTATGTTACATGAAACAACATGATATCGGTCAACTCAGTAGACTAAAAGAAAATTCCAGAAATTATACATGAGAATTTAGTCTGAAATGAATTATTATAAACTGATTTGGAAAATGCATTATTTAATAAATGGGGTTGAGGCAACTGGGGAACCATGTGAAAGAAAAATTGGGTCTATACTTTATACTAAAATAAATTCCACACAGGATGAAGATGTAAATGTAATAAAATGAGAACATAAATGTACCAGAAACCATGGGAGAATCTTTAAAATCTCTGAATGGGTAAGGCCTTTCTAAGTGTGACACATAACCCAGAAGCCACAAAAGAAAAAGACTGATCTTTTTAACCATTAAATAAAACTTTTTATGACAAAACCCAACATATATAAAGTCAAAAGAAAAACTTGGAAAGCATTTGCAACTCATATCACTGACAAAAAGGCTGTTTTCCTAGTATATAAAGAATCCCCTCCAATCATTTGAAGCAGGCCAACAACACAAAAGAAAGATGGACAAGGTATAAAAAGTTCCAGAAAGATAAATATAGATGGTCCTAAACCCAAGAACAGATGCCCCTTCACTCATAAGAGAAATATAAATTAAAGTTTCACAAGATACCATTTTCATTTCTCAGTTTGGCCAAACACACTGTGTGGGCAAGATGTGGGGGAACAGACGCTCATGCATTGCTGATGGGAGTGTGAAATGGTACAGCTCCATGGAGGGGAATTTGGCAATATCTATCAACATTACAAATGCTTTTGACCCAACAATTCCACTTCTAAGAATTTATCCTATGGAAAAAGTCCCACATATGAAACATGATGCATATGAGAGTAGCTATTACAACATTGTTTATAGCAGTGAAAGACTGAAAACAACCTAAGGAGGCAACAAAAGAGGAGTGATAAAATAAATCAGGTGCATGCATACCAAAGTATACGCTATAGGCAGAAGAAAGAATGAAGAAGTTTCTGTTGTACTGCTATGGAAAGATCGCCAAGATATATGCTATGAAGAAAGCAAGATTCCATTCAGAGTGTATAGAATGCTGCCATTCTTGTGAAAAAAAAAAAAAAAAAGAGAGTGGAGAATATGTAGATATATGCATACTTATATGCATAAAATTTCTGTTGAGGAATATGTGAAAAACTGATACCATTGGTTGTCTCTGGGGAGGAGAATCTTATGGTTGGGAGAAGGGTGAAAGAGGAAACTTCACTGTACCCACTTTTATACTTTGTGAAAGTTGGAAATATTACCTCTGTCCCTTTCCCCACAAAAATAATAAAGAGATTGGGCAGAAGATGAGGAGGTTGTGATGGAGCCTAAAATCTGCAAAGTCTTAGAGAGGGAGCTAGAAGAGAACTGCAGTGGAGGAATTGGCCAAAGAGAATATTTCAGGAAGGAGGTAGTGACTTTCGGGGTGGAATGCTACAAAGAGATTGAAGATTTAGATAAAGGCTTTGACGTGCATTCTGTGCGCCCATCAGGAGGTCAAGAGTAACCTTGGTGAGAGTGGACTCAATGAAGTGTATGAGCATGTTAGCATTGTGCGAGCATGTGGATAAGCCAGTAGGTTACATTCAGAAGAGAATTGAATGTGAGGAATTAGATATGGTAAACATTTTCAAAAAGGTGAGTCATGAAAGGGAGAAGAGAGAGAAGGTGATAACTTGATGGGAAAGCAGGATGGCTTGTATTATTATTACTGTTGTTGTTGTTTTGTTGTTATTGTGTTAAATGAAAGCTATCTGAACACATTTAATTGGTGATGGGAAGCCAGTAGGAAGGAAGAGGTAGATACTACACGAGGCAGAGGGGAATGCCCTGGGTACTGAGTGCTGTGTAACAAGTCACCTCGAGACTTAAAGGTATCAAACAATAACCATTTTGTTATGCTTGTGATTCTTTGTGTCTGGAATCTGATGGGGCATAGCAAGGACAGCTTGCTTCTGTTCCACAACATGTAGGTTTCTGCCAGTGTGGTTGCAACAGCTGGAGATGGCTGGGTCCTCATCTTTGGGTGAGATGCCTCCTTTATTCACAAATCTGACACCTGGGCTGGGAGGGCTGGAATAGCTGGGGTCTGGCTGCATCATTTACTATCCACATGGCCTCTCCACATGGCTAGCTTGGGCTTCTTAACTGCATAGTGGTCTTAGGGTAGTAGACTTCTTATATGGCGGCTCAAGTTTCCTATGAACAAGTGTTCCAAGAATGCAAGGCCAATGTTGCAAAGTTCTTATGACCTAGCCTTGGATGTCAATACAGAGTTACTTCTACTGCATTCTCATAGTTACACATGACCAACCCAAATTTAGTGTGGTGGGGCTACCTAAGGGTGTGAACACCAGGGGAACAGTTCATTGGTGGTGGTGGGCATCTTTGAAATCTGGCTACCATAGGAATCATCAAATAAGTGAGTATTCTTGTGAAAACCAAAGGGGTTGTGATCCATAGCATGGGGTGGGATTAACTCTAGGCAGGGAAACTTCTTTCTCTAGGAGAAGGAAGAAGAAGGCAAGAAAGAGGGAGAAAGAAATGACCAGGCCCAGGATGAGTGAGGCTTGCTCAAGTTTAGAGCCCACATAGTTTCAATGACACCTATAATCATGTTTGTAGATGACTTTTTTCTCATTATGTTCAAGGTCCCCAGGGTGGGATCAAAGAAATCTGATAATGGAATTTATCAGGGACTAGGGTTTTATCAGGAAGGGGAAGAGGGCAAGGAGTAACCAGCATTGGCAAGAGAATGATTGAAATAATGAACCTTGGGACCTTCACTGATAAAAGTTTTAAGGCCCAGATGGACATAGTTGGGCAGAATCTTGATTGACCATGAGAGGATAGCTCTATAAGGTTAAAAATCTTTCTAGGGTGCTTGATATGGAGCTCACCGTTTTTACCTCCACCCAAACCTCACCCTTGTTGACTTCAGTTTCTACGTGGATGTCCCTTCCAACTCCCTGGATGCTCAGTTACTTGATCTCTTCATCCCTAATAACTTTCTCCTCCTCTCCATTCTACCCTCCCACGTCTTTGGCCACATTCAGGACCTTGTCATCTCCCAGAATTGCTCTACCTCTAAAAAGTGTATCCAGACTCACTCTTGAACCAGAACTCTCAGTCCTTCCATATCTCTCAGGTTTTCCCATATGGTGATGTGTCATGGTGAAGAGTGAGCAGCATGAACCTAATCCTAGCCTACAGTGTGGGAAGTGTGGAAATGAGCAGTCTTCACTGGCCAGGCCTCTGGGGAGAAGTGTGTTTCCCCTAAGGTGGGGGAATGAGGTCCAGCTCTATATCCATCTCGCCTATTTTCTCCTGAGGGTGGTCATGCCACATGCCTCAGTCAGTGAGGGAGGTAGACAGAAGGAGGGTTGGAGAAACGCAATAGAACTTGGTCTACCCTGGCCGCCCTCCTAGTTGAACTTCTCAGCAGCCATTTTTGCAACAACCAACCCACCTGACCTCACATTCTAAATGGGCCTCAACCTACAGAACTTCAGTTATCTGACCACTGGGGAGTGGGGGAATAGTGAACAGGAGGGTTGTCTGGCAGACAGGGCTCCTGGCACTCCTTGAGCCCAACATGGAGCATATCCCTGCCTGCTAATCCCTCATCTGTTTAGAACTAAACTTAGGGAGAAAGTAAGCATAAAAAAGGTGCTGATGTGTACCCCTCAAGTGCAGACTTGAGGGGTGGGGGAGATTGGAGGGGAGAGGTGCATTTGACTTCCTCCCTTAACTTCTCACAGGGAGGAAAACTCTTTGTAAGGGCCAGAAACACGACAGAAATGTCAAAAGGACATGGACTCAGCCAAAGGACTCTGAAGACATGTCACAGTTCTATTTATGTAAAAATGGCAAATTTCTCATCAGGAAAGGAAATTGAGGGAAAAAAAAAGAAAAGAGCTGTGAGCACTTATTGTGCTTTTTTGAGGATAGCCTCAAAAAAATTAGTGGAGGGCCTCAGGCAAAGGTTGCCATGACCTCTTCTGACTGGTTGGTACCTCCTTAGACATTTCACTCATATTCTGCCCTGAGCATAAATCCCAAAAGGCTCCGGAGGTTTGACCCTGGTGAGGGGTAAGTGAGGGCATGCCTCAGTCAAGTTTCTTTCATTGCAAGTAATGGAAACTGACATGAATTAGCTTCAGCAGGGAAGGAAATTCATTGGAAAGAAACTGGTTTATCTCTTGGAAGACAAGGGCAACGGGGCCTCTGGAGGGATGGGACTCAGGAACCAATGTTGGCCAAAGTGTGTTTTGTGGATCACTAGTCCTGGAAGAGGCCTGGGGAGATAAAGTGCTCCATGCTCCAATGGGTTTGGAAAATGCTAGGCATGTTGGCATGTTGAAAGCTCTGATAAATCCTGCAGCAAGAAAGCTTATTTAATTGACCAAGCACTTCCCCCCAAATGCTAATAACGTGAGGTATACCTGTTAACAGCCTGGTTGAGGAGGAGGTTCTCTGTCCCCTGGCCTCTCCCTGCTGTGATGGAGGTGACTTCATTGAGGGGCATGTGCACTAGAGAGGATTCATGGTCTAGTGATAAGAGTGTGGACCACTTGCCAGTGAATCCTGATGTCACCACATGCCAGCTGAATGATTGGGGCAATCATTTTCCTATCCATACATCGGGATAATAATAGTAATACCTCTTGAGATTGTAGTGGGGATTAAATGAGCTGGTAATGTCTGCACACTGTCTGATTCATAGTAGGTGCTAAAATATTTAGCTATTATTATTATTATGGGTTGAACATACTTTCTGTTAAGAATTTCACAGTGTCTGGGGAACTCATGCTTCTGTTTAACAAGCATTTATTGGTTTCCATTTCAAATTGAAACTATAGGGAACTGAGGGTACAGAGAGAAATCTGTTGGCACAGACTTAGCCATCGTGGAGTTCCCAATCTTATGAGGTAGACAGACATGCAAAGGACTAGTTACAATAAGAGATGAAACATCACAGTGCTGTGCCAGATTACAGAAGGGGTACCTAGCCCAGACTTATGTTTAGGGGTGGGAAGGGTGTTGTAGGGAGAAGGAACAGCATGGACTAAAGGCATAAAGGTACCTGACAGCTTTGGACATTCCAGGTGGTATAATGTGGCTAGGGAATAGCATGAGAGACGGGAGATAGGATATAACATCATTTTCCCTAGCCACATTGTACTACCTGATTGATATGAAGATATCAAGAGGAACCTGCTTAGGGAGGACCTGGGAGCATGGATGGTATTCTGTGTGTGACAGGGAGCTAATGAAGTGATTTAATCAAGAGCATGCATGGCAGGTCTTAGGTTAGAGAGCTCCCTCTGGCAACTGTGGAACAGAGAAGCACAAGGCTGGAGATCAAGAGATCCAAGCTGAGCTGGTTACAGAAAGTAACCTGGAAAATGGGGAAGACCTTAGCTTGAATGACTGCATGATGGTGAACTCCACTGACTGTAATTAGAGGAAAGCATGTTGAGTTTAAGTCTTGTTGAGTTGGAAGACCCTGTGGGCAATCCAAGTAGGAATATTCAACAGAATGTTTGGAGCCTGGGATGAGAACTAGGCTAGAGCTATAGATCTGGGAACCACCAATATTTAATGGTAATTGAATTCATAGGGGTGGGTGAGATTGCTCAGAGAGGGTCAGGTTCAAGGAAGCCCTTGGGAACTTGACCCATGAGGGAAGGATAGGAAAGAGGATCTTCCTGCTAGAACAGGGACACTGAAGACACCTAGATGCCCAGATTTCTCATAAATTTGAATTCTCAGAGGTACTGGTTTCCTTCCTCAAATCTACCCTTAAATCCTGTCTTTTTTTACTTATCTGTAGGCTGTGATCATTAGACCCTAGCATGACTTAATGACTTAAGGGAAGGCAGAGAAAATCCAGTGTCCCAACCTCTTTACTCTTACCTTAGCATCTCTTTGCTTTTCCAGTGCCCCGGAGCAGTTTTCCCATCTGCACACTGGGGAGAAGTGGATTCTGTCAGTTCCTTCCATCTCAAAGTTGCTGCTGTGGACATAAGAGGGTGGAGTTAGCAGGGTGCTAGGTGGGGAAGTTGTGAAGATTGTCCTCATTTCTAGGGATATATCCAAACTTTTCCTCACTTTTATGTACCTGAACATTCAGTCATTTTTTCATTGCTGAGAGTACTAGGCTAGGTGGGTGAGGAAAGGAGTGAGGGTATTCTAAAAACAATATCTGGGTTTTCTGTCCCTTCTTTTCTGTTAAGCCTGGAGGAGAGCATGCACATAGATGAAAACTTCTTTTCTCTATAGGGCTCACCCAGGGGTGGAGCAGTAGACTGCTTTAAATGAATATTAAATGAATTCTGTGATCTCAAAGACAGAACAAATGCCAACAGGGAGTGGTAGAAGGAGTTGCAGGGAGAGGAAAAATCCTTTCTAATCCTAATTATCTTTAGAAACAATGTCTGAGACAGAGTAGATTTTTACATCTGTGTACATTATTGGTTGGCAACTCAGTATTAAACTTCCTTCCTTTTGTGTTCTTCCTTCAATGCAGGGGCTGAAAGCCTGAGAACTATATTTCCAAGAATCCCTGATGCACAGGTTCCAGGTCAGAGTCTTTGAATGAGAGATAATGGCAAGTTCAGAAGGTGGAAGAAAAGCAGAAATCACAGTATCTTTTTTAGCTCTGGTGGGTAGATTGGTAAGGCTTTAGCAGATGTGAGAGTTTATAGTAACCTCAGGTTTTTCCTGAGTCAACAATGTTGGAGGTATCTTTGATCACTGCATCAGTTCTTATAGTTCCTGCAACTCTCTCAAAGCTTTGTGGTTAAAAACAACAATTATATATTTAGCTTACAATGTTGTGGAGAAGAATTTGGGCTGGGTATGGCTGGGTGGTTCTTCTGGCCTGGGTTGGGCTCCCTCATGGTCTGAGGTCAGCTGCAAGGTGCTTGAAGGGTTGCTTGGTCTGGAATGCCTTAGTAGAGTCACTTGTTTCTGCTCCACAGAGTCTCTCATTCTCCAACAGTTTAGCTTAGATTTGTGCATGTGATGACTGCATAGGTGTCCAAGAGAATAAATGGAAGAACGCAAGGTCTCCTGGGGCCCAGGGTTGGAAGTAGCATAACGTCACTTCTGCCACATTATATGGACTAAACTAAGTTACGAGACCCAGATTCAAGGTCATATCATTTTGATACAAGGAGGAGAATAATCATAGCTAATATTGCCAATTATCTACTATCAGACCTATTTCTTATATTAAATCCCTTCCTGCTTGAAAGACCTAAAGAGGCTTATGTTTCCCTGACAGACACAGTATCAGTGTGCATTTCAGAAAATAATCAGAAAGAGGAAGCAGGTATTGGAATTTGGATAAAGCAGTGGGTTTGGAGTTCGGGAATTGGCTTTAAATCCTGGGCTGCTGCACTTAACAGCAGATCAACTTTGGGACAGTGTCATTACCTCTCAGAGCCTTGAACCCTTCTCTCTCAAATGGAATTGGTTAAACTTATGTGCAGCAAACAGATAAAATGATGGCTGTAAAAGAAATCTGAATAAGTTAATGGTCATCACTTGCATTTGAATAACCCCATTGTATCAACCTTCCAACCCAGGGGTTGGTGGAATAGAAGCCATGGGGTAGGGGTCCTCTTGATGGAAAAGAAACCAGCAAGACGTTGGTCACCATTTTTCTACTCTGTCAAATTCCCTGGTTCATTTTGGAACTTAGAAGCCAAGAATGGATCGCCAGCCAAATCCTCCATTTGGGGCCTCTGTGTTGGAATTAAGCCAGAGTTTGGATAAACCCCAGAAGGTTGGAGCCAGAACGAACTCCAGAGTTGGCACGAGCTGCCTTCATCCACTGCTCCCATCTGCCCTCTTGGCTCTTGGTGTGGGGAGGCTCTGCTTGTCCTAGCCCATTCCCTCCCCAGGCCTGTGGGCACAGCTGCTTGAAGGACCACTCCTCATCTCCTTGTTAAGTCTCAACTCAAGCTGGACATGATTCACAGGGATAATGAGCTCGTAAATAAATTCCTGCTGCATCAGCTCATGGAGCTGAAGGTTAGGCTGGGGACATGGGCCAGGGAAGACAGAGGGAGCCAGGCCTAGAGATTCAAATGTCCCTTGTGTTCTCTCCAAGGGACATATGAGGAGGGTGGTGAAAATTTACAGATCCTGTGAATGCACCACTGGTATTTCACACCGTGGGCTGGTTATACTCTGAGTGCAGAGATCCTGGATCCATAGTCCCAGACGCTAATCTGCTTTCAGAATCCAGTTCTACTAGAGACAACTTTGGAAGGCCAGTGTCCTGTGGCTGTGTATTCAGCAGAGGATAACTGGGGCAGCAAGCTCTGTGAGCAGCCTTCTGAGAAATGGGGAGTTTTTCAGACTTGTTGGGGCTTACCAGGAGATTGAGGCTAAAGGAAATAAAAAAAATTCAGAGCAATTCCAAAACAAAACGAGGAGTCCTAAAAGGAAGTGAGCTTCCAGTCAATGGAACTGTGCAAGAAGAGGCTAGGTAACTCCTTATAGATGTGATGGTAGAGTAGGGTGACAGTACCTGAGGGTTGGTTAGATACTTTTTGAGATCCCTGCAAAGCCCTGTGTCTATAGACTGCCTTGATGTTTTGGCTCTGTTTCTGTTTAAAATCTTCCAATGGCTTTTCATTACACTTAGAATACAATCATGAAAATTTTCTCATATCGGTAATAACCTCAACATTATTTCAGACCATTCTCCCCATTATTCACTGTGCTTCATGTCACTGACCTTTTTTCTTGTCTCTCATACTTGCTGGAGTCGTTAGGATAGACTGGGCTCTCTAGTGTTTGTTTCTTCATTAAATCTTATCTGATGTGGGTTAGCTGGTCTCTTTTCTGTCCGAGGCTCAGGGATCCAGGGTACCTCCATTTCATGATGCTACTATCTCGATATATGGCTTCCAGATTGGCTGTGGTGGGGAATTTGCTTGGCCTCGAAGTGACATTTGTCACTTCTGCTTACAGTCTATTGACTAGAACTAGTCACCTGGCTTCAGCCCAAATAGAAGGGGGGATCAGGCAGTGGAGCAGAGCACACAGATATTTGGTGAGCTCTTACTCTTTCTGCCACACTTACCTGTATTGGTCAGAGTTCTGAGTAGCAAGCAACAGAGAGGGACTTCAGGTATTTAAAGCAAATAAATAGATTTAATAATATTGTGGAGTGCAATGAATATCTTGAAAATTAAACTGGAGGCTATTCTTGGAGAAATGATGTCCAACATCATATTATAGAACTGGGTTAGTGAAGATACCTCTGAGATGCTGCTGGCGGGTACAGACTCATTGGCCATGCCCACCAAAGTGGCAAGCACTGGACCTGGACTTTTCCTCTAGAACTGGGACCACCCTTTCCAGCCTGCAGGCTGTACAGCCCCTGTTTCTTTGTGCCACCCACTTCTCATTCACAGTCTGGGATCAATGTGTGTGATTGAAGAACCTAACCTGAGACCATGTACCTGCTGCAAGGGAGACTGGCAAAGCAAATATCTGACATTTTCTGCCATATGAAAAGACATTGACTCTGGCTTGTGAGGGGAACACCAGATAAGAGGGATGAATGTTCACCACACTATCTCTTGCTATGTAGCAAGAAGCCAAAGGCAAATGAACTCAGACACCTTCTCAATGTAGAAAGAGACACTGATGCCTGAAATTTCAACAGGAGCTATGTCAGAGAGAGCCCCAAATTTCATTCCACCCTTCTCAGGGTAATAGAGCTCCCAAATTTTAGCTGGACACATGACTGCCTGTAATAAAGATCCCCAGCCCAGCCTCATAGTGGGCTGTGGTCCTTGGACCACATTCCAGCCAGCAAGGTGTAGATGGAAGTGATATTTGTAACTCCCAGTTCATGTCCTTTGAGGAAGGGGCATCCATACTTCCT
>PVIY010011678.1:25294-64692 GCA_004026745.1 Myrmecophaga tridactyla
AGTTAGAGCCACCTCCCAGGCCATAGTGGGCAGGAGAGAGCGGGGGAATGAATGGGGTGGACGGTAGGGGTGGGTGTGGGGCAGAGCATAACCAGCACACTTCTCTTCTCCTTTCTGTACATTGGGGATAATCACGCTGGCCCCACAGAGTTGGAGGAAGATTACTGATAAGGCATGTGACTTTGCTAGCACAAGCCCTGGTATGTAATAGCCAAAGACAGTAGCTTCAAGCTCTCTGTCTTTCTCTTTTTCACACACACATCCACAGTACAGTCCTCAAATCTTCCAATGGCTGTCACAATAAGCATACCTATTTTGTGAGGGCCAAAGGGCGCCTGAGGACAAATGGTGTAGCCGTCACAATCATGTGGATAATGGACTCGGCGTTCTCCTGTGGCACCAAGCCCCATCACAGGAGGTGGTGTGCTCCTCTGACACGCACTCACTGGTGCACAAGTCCTGCGAGACACGTGCATGTGCTCCCTCTCATCTCACCTTTACCCATCTCTCCAGGTAACTGATTGTTAATTGCCATTGTTGCAGGTGAGGATGTGGGGCTCAGAGGGTGGAAGTGACATGCTCAAGGTTGCCCTGGAGCCAAGCTATATCAACCAGAATAGGCTAGATTTTGCTGCTATAATAACCCCCAAATCTCAGGGGCTCGGGACAACCAAGGTTTAGCTTCTGCTCATGAGGCATATCCATCAGGCACCGGCTGGAGGCTCTGCTTCCCATGTCCTTTCTCTATGACCTAGGCAGTTAGAGCAGCCACCATCTGATGCATTGCTTGTCACCATGGCAGAGGGAAGAGTCTCAAACTGGCAATTAAGTCCTTGGCTTGGAAGTAACACACATGACTTCTGCTCACAACTCATTGGTTCAGACTGGTCACGTGGCCCCATCTTGCCACAAGGGACCAGAAAGTACCATCTACCATGTGCCCAGAAGGAGGAGAGCTGGAAATGTTCAATGTACAAACTTACTGGTCTCTACATAAGCAATGGCTTTATTTCAGACTTAAGAAACTCCATGTACAGAGCTCTTTCCATTGCTCCATAGTTGACCTTGTTCTGGTGGTGCTTGGCAGAGTGGCATTACGGTGGAAGGAGAGAGGGGCATGAGCAGCAGCCTTCTCAGATCCCTTGCAGGGCTCACTCTGTGGTTACCTAAGCAGGATGCCTGGGAAGTCAGTGGTTCCTGAGTAGTCAGAGCAAGTTCAGAAAAAGATTCAGAGCATGCTGAGGGCAGGAGAGAGAGCTTTGGTTTCCCCTGGCCTTTAGGACCCTTGGGTTTCTGTCATTTTCCTTGACTGCTTTCCACATATGGAAAACCCTCTGCTGTTTTTGTAGGCAGGATCCCTTTCCAAGACTGTCTTCCCAGCTGCAAGTGCTCTTGGACAGGCTGGGAAATGTTTTCTGAAGAATCAGGATGAGGTCATTTAATAGCACAGGAAACCACAGCATGGCTCCTTCTCCTTCTATGACCCCTGCCTACATCTAGATGGAATGGCTGCACCATTATCCCGCTTCAGTGGCACATATTCAGGAAAGAGAGAAGTGTGGTTTTTACGTCAGGAACTCAGCAGAGAGAGGAAAAAGGCCAGCTTTCCTGCAGCCCTACTCTGTGCCTGGCCCTAGGAGGGTTTCAGCACTTTCTGGGTAACACCCACCCACCCAACTACTCCATCTTCACATACTTTAAATCTTCTTAGAAGAGTTGTTGTCATTCCCACTTCCTCATCTCTCAAGCCATCTGTGACTCCATGTCATCTAACATCATGGACACGTTCAGTCCCCCTCTTATAGGATTTCACAGAAACATTTGACACTGCTTGTCACTTCCTATTTCCTGAATGTTCTTCCTTTTGGGCTTTTGTGCTATCATGCTCTCTTCCTGCCTCTCTGGATCTTCCTTCTCAGTCACCTTCAATGGAATCTTAGCTTCCTTTTTCTCTGTCTGGTCCAATAGCTTCCAGAGGTCCATGTACAGCTCTCTTCTTGGGCCATCTGATCCCTAACACTGGTTTCTATCACGCATGCATACCCTCCGATGTATCCCAAATGTAGACTCCTTTGTTGACTTCCAGATATGTTCATTCATTTGTCTAGGTGACACATCTACTTGGGTGTCCCATAAGTGCCTACAACTTAACATTATCCTTTCTTTCCAAATTTGCTTTTACTCCAATAATTTCTGTTTTAACAGATGGTGTATCCACTTACTAGCCTTCAAAGCCCAAAAGCTACAAGTGGTCCTGGCTTCCTTCTCTGCCACACTTACACATTTGGTCCCCAAGTCCACCTTCCTTAGCACATCTCCATTGCCCCTGCCACCATTTCTAACCTGGGCTATTACAACAGGCTCTTTGGTGCCTTGTTCCTGCCAATCCATCAACATATTGCCCTGGGGATGTCTAAAAATCTGACCACACAAACCATCTAATTCTTAAAACTTTCAAGGGCACCCTTGAAAATCAAATTCCTAAGCAGGGCACATGGACCTTTTATGGTCCAGACCCTGCCTCTTCTCCAGACTCTTTTCTCCTCACCCCTGCCTGAACACTCCATGCTCATTTCTTTACCTTCTGCCTGGAAAACCTCTTTCTCTGCCTCCTTATTGTTCAATTGGCTAATTCTTGCTCTTCTTTTAACACAGCTCAGGTATTGTTTCTTTTAGGAAATCTTTCCTGACTAGTCCTTAAGTTCGGTCCTTCTCCTGCATGCGAAGACTGCATGATAAGGTAGACGTACGTGCTACTTGATCTTGCAGCTCTGCCTCTCATCTGGGTGTTCCTAAAGGAAAGTGTCAGGCCCCAAATCTGACACAAGCCTTGGCATCCACCTGGCACTAAAATTCTTGCGAGTAAATAGGTGAGCTGCCCTGTCTCCAGTATCCCTTGACTGTGGTCTTGAATCACAGGGACCTTGGAAATTACATAGGATGACCATCCATACTATAAATATATTACATCCTACTCTTCTTCAATATGATTGACTCAGAGCTATTAAAGCTTGCCTCGTATTGTTTTTAGATGCAGTATAATATAACTCAATACTCATACGTGATTGCTGGGCTTGGGGGTTGGTTCCATTTTTAGTTATTATAAACAGTGCTCTGATGAGCTTCATTATAGTGAAATCTTTGTCCCACTTTTAATATTTCTTTAGGATAAAGTCTTGAACTGCTGGGTTGGAGGATTTGCACATTTTCACTTCTTGCCAAAATGCCCTCCAAAAAGGATGAATAATCATATTTTATACTCACCAGCTTATCATCTACCCAGGGTGAGAGCAGTTTCCACTGTGCCTACAAACTACATGTCTCAGTCCAGAGATCACAAACTTGCAGCCCACGGATCATTTTCTTTTGAATCCTTTGTCTTTAAAATATTGGAATTAAGAATAAACTTTGTATCTCAGAATATAGCACATACAAATCTGAATTTCTTGCTCCCATCTCTGAGGTCCAGCAGTGGATCTCTGTCTAGATGGGACATGGTTTCTCACAGTTTGCCCCAGTCCTCACCCATCCCTGTTGCCACCCAGCCTGTGTCATCCATTTACCTGTCAGGACCCTATAAGCACTTAAATTCACAGCTCCTCTCTCAGTTTCTTTTCTCCCCATTTAAAATTAGCCTCCCAGAAAATAATGCCATGTTTTTCATTCTGAACTGCAGAATTAATTTTTTAAAAAACAAATCCTATTTGTAATAATAATATTCGGGTTAATCATTTAGGAATCAGTTTCAGAGAAACCCCAAATGTCTTTAACCAATATAAAATACCATGAATCACTTTGGACTCCACAGTACATTATGTATTTAAAAACAGAAAATTAGACACAGGAGAATTCATCTTAACTTCATTATATATGAAATATTAATTCTCTTCTGGTGTTCATATTATTTACATATTTAATAACATGTTAGCTACAGTCTTTGAGAGCAATTAGAGGCCAGAGGCTGTCTCCTGCTTTAATCTTAAAGATGCCAAAATGTTTTGATATTGAAGTTGTGTAGAGAAGGGATTGCTAAGGAGAGTTGGATGCTCTTGTTTCCATTGCCTTTTCCACATGTTGTAATTTATTAACCATACTTTCCTCTTAAACTCCATTCCTCCAGTCCCACCTCTTTCCAAACTCTGAGAAGGAAAAGAAAATTGCTAATTTTTTTTTATTCCAGAAAGCAAAAAGGCCAATGTCAATCCAAACCAGGATCATTTTCCCAATCTTAAGTCCTCTTAGAACCTCAGTTTTCTCATAAGCAAAATGGGTGCTCAATATCTGACTGCACAGATTTGTTGTGAGGTCGAGATGAAGATGCAGACCCGTGTTCCACCCAGGGCCTTATAGGAGGCTGATCCCCTTCCCTTTTCTTGCTCAGTGGTCAGCAGAGCCCCATACCTTCCTCCCTGCATGCACAGTGCCCAGCCTGTGGTCCCTGCCGTCCCCCCACTCCCAGCGCACACAGGTCTATCAGAAGGCCATGGCGATGAACCTTCACAGGCTACACCTGCCTAGTCACAGTGACGAGAATTGGCCGAGGGAAAGGCCGCTAAGGCCTTGGGAGGTCAATGGGACAAGAGAGCTTTTAGGAAAGGGTTTCCCAGCTATTCCAGAATGAGACTGGGCACCAGAGAGGTTTGAGGACCGGGCAGGCGTAGTGCTCTCACCTTATGCCCCAAAGGAGTCCATCAGGATTAATGCCATGCTAATGAACTCAGTAAGAATTAGTTGTGATTTTTCACTTAGTCTAAAGTGTTTCCAGTCATCACTAATCCATCACAGCCTCTCTTGAGCAGCAGGAACCCAGTGACTCTGAGATGCTGAGAGATGGGAGCCAGATTATTTTACAAACTGACCCCAGGTTCTGCTCCCAGGAAACAGTGGGGTCTGAAACAGGGTGCAGGCCAGTGGGGGCTTTCAAGCACTCCAGAGATAAGGATGGGAGCGCCCCCATATTGCAGATGGGCAAATTGAGTCAGAGGCTCCATGCAGCCTCCAGTTCCCAGTGGCTGGGAGAGTGGTTCTAGTTCTGGCCGTGCCACCTACATGCTATGTGACCTGAGTGCAATCAACATCCCTCTCCAGGCCAGGGTTTCTCCCTTTGTAAAATGAGAAGATAGGTTGGAGGACATCATTTCAAATATTCTAACCCATCCAATGTTTTAGAGGGCTTTTAGTTTTGTGTGTGTGTGTGTGTGTGTGTGTGTGGCCCTTCTACAGTGAAAAGCGTCTTGGAACTCCACATCTGATCACTGGTGAGTCTCTAGTGCCAGGGCAGGAGATTCTGGTTGAGTGAACACATAGCTTAGGCTGAGGGCAGCCTGAGCCTGGACAGCTTCAGTACACCAGTGACTGGAGAAGACAGTGCAAATGGGTCCGTGTCCTGAGAGCCACAGGCCTGGTGGGAGGCAGAGGGTGTGGGCAGCAGAGGGCAGGCTGGACAGGGAGCTGAAGGGAGAAGTGGGCATGCACAATAGTCCTTTGCATAAGGGTCACTGCCGCAGGGCACACCAGCTAGCCTGGTTGGTGCCTTCCTGGCATGAGTGTACCCCTTCCATCCACCCTCCCTCCCAAATGGAAGCTGGGTTCCTCGTGCTCTGGGCCTTGTTTTGCTCCAGGAGGGCAAGAAAGCTCTTTGCCTTATTTCCACATGTCCCCAGTGCCTTGTAGAGCGAGGATGTGTATGTTGGTGTCCAGTGTGGTACAGGGGTTCTCAGGATTATTTGTTAAATAGATGAATCATTAGAGCTACCTCTTGGTTCTTGTCTTCAGGCAACCAGCAGGCAGACTGGTCTGAAGCCAGAGAACCAAAGGGGTCAAACTGTTTTAACTGAACTTTCATTTTGCTAAGTGGGCGTGCATCGGATTCTTAACCATCAACCACAAATCCACAAACACTTATCGCCCCTTGTGCCATATGCAAGATATTCCGGGGGATGACACTACTTAAGGGGCTCACTCCTTGCCCTTGAGATGCTAACGATGCAGTTGGTGGAAATACAAATGGTGGATTCATTTGGACAAGTTCTCAGATGTTCTCTCTGCATCGTTCCTAGAGTGATCACCATTGCTGTATTTATGTTCTGGGGTCCATTAAGAATGCCTGCACGCTGATGCGGAGTGGTGCAGGGACTGTGAAAGAAGGCCCTCAGCCCTTTGGGCTCCTCTCATGTTTCCTTTTCTCGATGGGTGGTCCAGTTTCTGAAAATGCATCCAGCTTTGAAAGTCTTGTATTTCTGAAGGCATTTACTATGGCCAGATATGACTGCATCCCCCGTGCGTGGACCCTGGGCTATTGTCTGGGAGCCTTTACCAGCTTCTGGCTTCAGTCCCCTGCCCACTGGGGATGGTAGATGATGGGACACACACGTACACTCACACACACTCAGCCACACACACACACACACTCACACGTGCACATAGTCTTGGTTGTCCTGCCAAGGGAAGGGCCTCTGGGTCATGTCCCTTCCCACCCACTGTGGCTTAGAGGTTGGGGAATTTGGTAACCTCTTCATGCTACAGTTGGTCTCAGAGGGAGACATTTTGGGAAGAAAGCCAAGAGATTTGGCTGAATCTAACTGAGCTCCCATAGGAGCTGGGTATTACCTCAGGCTCCATTGGAGAAACAGTTTCCACATGAAGCCATGAAGGACGTTTATTCTCCAATCAGGAACCTAATCTAATCCCTTTTAGTTGTGTGGATGCTGAACAGATGGGGCAGGAAGTGACGTCATTGACTTCTCAGGTCCAGGATGGGTGGACATGACAGATGGTCCCTGCCTGATGGGGAAAGCTGGCTGTCTCCTCAGAGCAGTGAGCCCAGACTCCGCAGCCGCTCCTTTTGCAGTGCTGGTTACTGATCCTGTAGATGGTGGGGGATGGAAGTCCTGCCCTCAACCTCTTCTGGCATTTTCAGCCCTGATCCAGGTGCTGATGCCCAGGGGCCAGTCCTCCTGGGCCACCCAGACATGACTATGTCTCTTTGAAAGGTCAGCTAGTTAGTCAGCAATATTAGTTAGCGCTGATTCTGTGCCGGGCAATAATCTAGGTAGATGGTTCTAAACTAGAAGTGGTTTTGTCCCCCAGGGGCCATTTGGTGATGTCTGTAGACCTTTTGACTGTCATGACTGGGGAAGGTGGGATGCTGCTGGAATCCAGTAGGTAGAGGCCAGGGATGCTGTAAAATATCCTACAATGCACAGGACAGCTCCCCCCACCTCCCACAAGAAAGAATCATCCAGCCCCCAAAAGTCAGTTGTGCGGGGGTTGAGAAATCCCACCCTGGGCTCCTTGCGTGCTCGATCTAGACAAATCCCTAACCTAGAAGTTAAAGTCTAGAGAAGGCAGACGGACAATCAGTGCAGCAGGTCCCTGTCCTCCAAGCTGTGTCCTGAAAATAGTTCATGTTTCTGTTCATTTATTCAATTAATTCAACCTTCCATGTGTTGAGATTTTGTCAGGTGTTAGGCTCAGTGTCAGGCACCGAGGATGTGTAAATGACATAGATATGGTGCTTCCCTCAAGCAGCCTATGTTAAGTAAGGACCCCCACTCTACACACACACACATACACACAGAGACACAGACGTAGACACAGACACACACACACACAATGCCGTAAAGGCTGGGATGGAGGGAAGATGAGGGGACTGTAGGAATTCATAGCCTAGCTGTGAGAACAGTCAAGGAAGGCTTCCTGGGGGAGGGGGCTGAGTCTTAGAGGATAGAGAGACTTAGCAGAAGAAAGGCTATTCACCTAAGCAGGAACTCTGTGAGAAACCTACAGGTGAGCGTTCCTTTCCTGCAAGCTCTGTGGAGCTGCAGCATTTGGCTTGGAAGTCTCTCCACCCTAATCACTCTTTCCCCTGCAACAACCAAGTCTGCTCTCCAGTCTGCCCGGCTCCTCCCCCCATCGTGTCTTAAACTCCTCTGTGAAATTGCATTTCTAACCTTCGCTGCCTCTAGCCCCTCCATCACTGCCAGGAGAGGCTGTCAATCCCCTGACCCAGCCTCGGCCCCTCAGCTGGGAGTCAGATGGCAGCCTCAATTATTTTCCTAACCATCAGAGGGATTTGGGGAAGGGGTAGAGAGGGGAGGAAAGGGAACTGTGGTCTCCAGGGGCTTTAAATTTGACCAAGTGCCCTTTTGCATCTTCTGACCGCCTTGCATATCTCATCTCTCTCTCATATGTAAACAGCATTAAAAATAATGAAAGGCCGGGCCCTGGAAAGCCTCCCTATAGAGTCCACTGGGGAGAGCATCAAAAGATGCTCTCAGCTGGCTGTCCTGAGAAGGGTCTGGAGGAAGATGCCAGAAGGGTCTAGGGTCAGGAGAAATGGATCCTTGTCATGGCTGTTTCATTATCTTGCTGGGTGACCTCAGGTAAATTACTTCACCTTTCTGGGCCCTGTGTGCCTCATCTGTGAAATTCGAAGAGGACCCCTGCCCCAGGATATCTCATCATACAATAATAACATCTGGTGACATCATTGGCCTTTAATTCATAGGAGCAAAGCACGGAATTTGAAAGGAAATACATCTGCTTTTTCTCCTTCTCCTTTGCCACCTATGTCCACAAAGGTATTAGTAGCCATAGCTGATAGCTAATGAGACTGACTGAGGCCAATAGGGTACATGAGTGTTCTCCAAATGAGTGAGATGTATTCATGCCCCATACCTTAATTTATATCATTCCCACTGCCTGGAATGTCCTCTCCCCACCCTTTCATAAGCGGACATCCTGTCAAGGCCCAGCTCAGGTGCAGGTCCTCTGGGAAGCCTCCCTGACTTCCCTTGGTGGGTGCATCTTCTGGCTCCCACTGAACTGCTCTATCTCCAGTGTTGTCTACCTTTATGCCCTGGGCCTATACCAAAAATTCAACAGCACAGAGGATGTGAACCCTGGTGCAGCAACCGCTCTCCCCAGCGGATGACTTTGACCTGAGTTAGTTGTAACTATCAATAAGGCATTGTAGTCATTGACCTTCGGAGTACATCTGAGTATCTGTCACTTGGAGCCAGGACAGCGAGATCAGAGGGGAGGGCCATGCACTGGAATGCGGCTGCTCATGGGCATCTTGGGGGAAGGAAGGCGGAAACTCATGTATTAATAAGGATTGGCTGGGCGAGATGGTCATGAACTCCCTCAGCTGGGCTTGTTTAATTGCAAAGAACAGAGGTCTGCTGAAGCACCTCTTGAAAAAGATTTATTGGCGTTTCAGAAACAGGACCTGCACCCCAGTTGGGCCTAAAAGGAATGGGGACCATTTAAAATGGCACTGTGTGAAACAGTCTCTGTGAAGGTATCCATGCTTCTCCTCACCCATTGGCTTTGCTATCCTCTCTCCTCACTCTTCCTCTTGTCCCTGAAAACTTCCACTCCCTGGTGATGGACGTGTCAAGGCCCATTGCGACTGGGCTTCTCCAACTCGTGGATGCAGATTTCAGGTACTTGGCCTTTCTACTAATTCTCTCATTTTCTCCATTCCTTGATTTCAGTTTCTAAGAGAGGACTCTGTTGCCCAACTCAGTATAACAAAGGCTGCTGGCTGTCTGATGGATGCAGTCTTCTTGGGTGAAGACCATCACTTGTGTCTGGTGTCTGAGGAGGAAGGGTCAGGTGGTAAAGTATATGGCTTTTTAGGCAATGGTGGCTAGGGTGAGGCAGATTATTTTGAAGGCGGGTTGGGAAAAGCAGCGAGTAATATACAGCACTGACTTATACATGGCTAGCCAGTGTACATGTGACTATTAAAAGCATGGGAGCATGGATGGATGGGTGGATGGATGGATGGATGATGGGGTGGTGTTTCTTCCAGGAAATTGTAATGGTTTTGAGGCACCACTTCCAAGATTATGGCTTGTTCTGGAAGAAAGAGAGATTGATCTAACTTTAAATCCAAGCAGCTTAATCAGAATCTTAAGATGGTGATTTGCTGCACAGAGAAGCCAAAGGTGGCCAGCATGTTCTACTTTGGGGAGGGTGGTGCCAAGGCAGTCAATTTCAATGGCGTGGCCTTGGGAGGGTGGGCATTGTTGCCTTTACCCACTGACCAATTCATCTTTCAGAGAGGACCAGGATCTTCTGGGCTTCAGAACAGCCCTTTGTTAACTCCCAAGCAGCATGTTCACCATCTCACAGCTCAAGGCAATTGAGACACCCCCTGGTATCAAGTTCAAATTCTCCACGGCACTGGAAGACTTGAGCTATATAGTTTTATCAATCGCCCTACATGAACCTTCTGCTTTAGCCACGTGTTCTGCCCAATGTCCCATTTGCCATCAGCAGCCTTAAATACTGACACACTGGCCAACAGTGCACTGGGTGTAGTGCTTTGCTCTTTACCTCTATAGTATTTTAAGCTTCGCAATAACCCTATAGGGTAGTGATTATTATCCCCATTTTATGGAAGAAAAAACTAAAGCTCAGAGACTCTAAGCAACTTTAAGCAAGAGGTAATAAGTGGTAGAGCCTGGATTACATTTACTTACATCTGCCTCCAATCCTTGCTTATTCTCTTTCCTAGATAAAAGTCTAGGCTTCGGGAGGTGAACCTCTTGATCTTTCCTCCTAACTCACACCCTCACCTCTTACTCTTACTAAGTTTTAGGTACCAAAAGGACGTGATCAAAATATATACTTCCCCTTGAAGTTTTTACTTATGTCCATGAAATATCTCAGATGTTCCTTCCAGATGTGAGTACATGTCTTTTTTTTTTACCTCCTTCGGAAGTACATGTTCAAGTTCAATCTAGCTTCCGGGGTGTATGGCAAAGCACAGGACTGGAGCCTAAGCATCTGGCTCTGTGTTGATGGTTAGGACCGTGAACACTCTACACCACCTCTGCATGCTCTCTTTGGCCTGCCACTGACACAGATGATAATTGTGTCCTGCTGACCTCACTGGATGGCACGGAGTGTGAGTCTTTCCATCCATCCTCAAAGGCAATCCAATCAAACCATCTGTTAATTCTAAGCTCTTATCCTATCCAATCCCTCACCTATACAATGGAGAGGTCACTTTCCACAAACTAGCTCTTCAGCCTTGTGGGAACTGGAGCTCGGCATGGATCTCAGGAGTTCATCTTCCATCCACTGCCAAAGGATACCCTTAGAAAGCAGCCATCTCAGCTCCTTGTTTGCACTGTCTCAGCCTGACCCCTGAACCTCTGCATATGAAGCCCCCAGCCTTGTATCCAGATGTGATCTACT
Organism: Myrmecophaga tridactyla; assembly: GCA_004026745.1. Lineage (NCBI taxonomy): Eukaryota > Metazoa > Chordata > Mammalia > Pilosa > Myrmecophagidae > Myrmecophaga > Myrmecophaga tridactyla. The sequence goes on from PVIY010011678.1 coordinate 36,509, forward strand.
GGTGCCAAACAGCTAGATGTTTGTAACATCTGCATGAGAGCTTGCCAAAGTCAGGGCAATAATCACCCTGCCCCCAAATCAGAGATTTATGCTCACTGACTAAGTTTTGTGAAGTTGTCACCTTATGAGTAGTCCCCCTGGCATCCAGGGTCAGCCTAATGTCTTCAGAGGAACATTTGGGAGTAATTTTGGAGACATTTTATGTCTTTCCCTTTTCCTTGCAAGTGGTAAAGCTCGAGGGGCAGAAAGCACAAGTACCAATCCTTTCACAAGGCTGCACAGGTAGAGCAGGACACCATTTTCCTTGGCCTTCTCTTGGCAGAATTTATGGCCTGTAGCTTCCAAATGACTGCAGGGGATATGGAAACCTGGGTAAGGATGTGGGAGAACATTCCCCAGCGCTCCTGTGGTTGTCGCTGCACCAAAGAACCAGAGATTGGGTAATCGGAGCTCACGCTCTGAACGCTTACAGCAAAGGTCATCTCCGTGGCAGCATTTGCAGTATCCCTACTGCACTGGGAGGAGGGCTGTGGTGGGCAAACCAGACCCTTGACAAACGTGGGGGAGCCAGAGAGCCCTAGGTCTGGACCCATACGATGCCCCAGAGTCTCAAAGAACTCAGAATGAAGGCAAGGTTTGCCCTTGCTGGCCCTTTCCCACACAACGGGGTCCTGGCTGAGTAGGGGGAAGTAGGGTGCAAGGCAGCCCAAAAACCATGAGGGCAGGAGCTCTGATTGTCTTCTCATCATTTATATCTGTAGTTCTAAGTATAAGGATCCTTAGGTTGCTCAGGAGCTCCTCGACAACTTTTTGTTCAATAAACGCACGAGTGAGAAAATGAATTGTTTTTTTTTGATAAGTGAAGTGACAGTTCTGCTGTTTTGACCATGTTAATCTCAGGACTTATGACTTGTTTTCCCCGGAAGACATCTGCCCCCTTGTTGGGATGATGGAGAAGTATGTTGTACTGGAAGCAGTAGGGAAAATGAGGAGTACTTAGCTCTCAGAATCGAAGACTCCTGTCTTCAATTTTCTGAACGTGGGAGAAGGTAGCAGACCTGTTCTCTGTGGCACTAGAGGTAGGACTAGGAGCGATAGGTAGGACTCACAGAGAAGTCAATCTCGGTTCCCTCTAATACCAATTGCTCACATTTATCGAGTACTTGCTATGTGTCAAACATCATTAATACCTCCCAGCACATGGGGGACACTGAGGCTGAGGGCAGGTCACCAGTTGACAAGGTCAGTCAGAACCTGTGCTCTTCACTACTTGCCCCCTAGAGCCTTTCAACTATCTTCTAACTAGTTAGCATGGAAGGTATTTCTCGGAGCTAGTGAGATTTGACTGAAGGAGTTCAACTGAACCCTCAGCTCCTTCCATCTCAGACAACATGGTGGGATCCCTTTGAGTCCTGTCATTCTGTGATGGGCCTGGGACCGCACTCCTTACCTTCTCCCCATTCCCAGTGAGCTAAGAGCCGCTAGGCAAAGGCACCACTGTGAACAGAAGTTAAGGCGTCTGTCTGATATTTATGGAAGATGACACTCAACAGGCGCCTGCCTCGTGATGTTTTGCTTCATTCTGTGAATGAATGCGTGCATACAGGCTCGAAGGAATGATGTCTTTTTGGCTTGAAGAAAGGTTTATGCTGCACCGCAGTTCTCAGTCATTCAGGATTAGAGGGTTGAGAAAGAGGCAGTTATAAATCACCCTTCTCTGCTGGTAAGTCAGAGGGGATCTACAAGTTCTGCTTCTCAAGCCCGAGCCCCAGGAAAGCTCCATTTCACGCAGGGTTGGGAAGAGGAGGTTTCTCGAGCCACAGGTGCCCGGGGAAGTAAGGATGTCCGCAGGCCTTGCCAAATGTGAAATCAGCCCGACCCCCCTGCCCTCTCCTCCATCCAGCCTTCCCCGCTGGCTGCCCTGGCATCTATAATTCCATTTGTTGCGTTCACAAACACCGTGTTGGAAGATTTCATGCTAATGAAAGGGTTTCTTGATTAGGTTACGCTGTTACTGTAAATGTTCCCTCATTATCTATGTTATGGTAGGAATTTGAAAAAGTATAAATTGAGCATCTTGCATAATTTATAAGACTTGAATGTTTCCTAATTAGTTCGGTTAGGTTAATGATGGTGCAGCCTCACTTCTTCCTGGTCCCTGCTAATGACCTTTCCCCTCTTCATTTCGAGCACTTTCTGTTATTTCCAAGAACCCCCAGCAAATGCAACAACCAGCTCACTGAGCGGCCCCACCTTAGCCTCGGATGGGAGGATTGAATGCCTTGCAACATGTGAATAGCTCCTTCTTTCTCTGCATGTCCCCTACCCTGCTTTGAGGCCAAGAGGCAGCCTTCTTAAGGTCGGCCAACACACAATTTGGCTCCGCCCAATCCCCTGAAGAATGCTTGTGAAGTGCATTCCTTCACCGTGAGCACAGGGGCTGGCGCTGGCCTCCATTAGCAGCCTGAGAACTGAAAATGTTGGAGGAGGTGGGGGGAGGGAAGAAAACCCTCTCAAAAGGATTCTAAAATAACATTTTGCATCCTCCAGTAATTCCCAGTTCTCCCTGGCAACCATTCATTTCTTCCGAACAGCAGAAATTTGCAATATGAAAGTGGATTGGCTTCTCCCTCCCTTGGGGCCCCTGTATCTCTTCATCCAGCGCCTTGGGTAAAAAGCAATGCATACGTTTACAATATAAATGTGATTTAATCGACCTCCCTGTCAGGGAGAAATGGCAAGCATATCAAACAAGACCAAGATGTTAGAAAGAAAAATCATAAATTATTCCAGTGACGAGTTTCTGAGCCGCCTCCTGGACTACTAGATGATGCTATATAAGGCTGTTCTTTGAAACAATAATTAAGATAATTCTGTATGACAAGGAGAAAAATGTCCAGCTTTGTAAGAAATGTGCTTCATGTTAGCAAGCTGAATGCTTGGTATTGATTACGCTGTCCCTACAATGTCCCCGCCCCCACCCCGCCACTGCGATTCAAGGCTAAAATTAATTGAATGATGCAACCTTCCTTTGCTTGAATCCTTATTTACTGTACATGCCTCCTAGAAGGCATGCAAAGTGGGCTGGCCTCTAATGCTCTAAATTGATCACTTCCTTTGGCGGTGTCTGGGAGAAGACTCACATGTACAAACACACAGATACGCACACAGAGACCGCTCAGCTGGGGGTCCATTGTTCTCTGCTCTGAAAGGCACGACGTCTCCCCCTAAGGGGCAGGTTTGATGGACATATCAGCCCAGTGGAGGCCCACCTTTTCCATTATGAGGCCACCATGGGGCTCTCCTACAGAAATACGGCCAATGCAGAGGTCGCCGCTGTGGATGGGACTGGGGCTCCCCCCCACCACACCACCAGCCTAGCCGCTGTCCAGCAGATCATCCTTCTTCCCCTGCCCCCTTCCCAGGGTGCACTGTGGACCTACAAGGGACCCCTGGCCCTCTCAGCGTCCCCTCTCCCATTCTAGCTGCTGTATCCTGCTGTCCCTTCCTGTGAGAGGCACTGGGCAATTCCTGGCAGAGAGACATGGTTTATGGCCTCAGCTCTGCTGGTTTTCCTGTGGTTCTGTTTCACCCTGACTGCAGACACTGCCGCAGTGGCAGCTGATAGAGAGAGCGAGGCCCGGCTCAGATAGTTAATCCACTAATGCCTTCCCTCTGCCTGGAGACGCGCAGAGAGCAGTAGCAGAGGCAGCAGCAGCAGGCAGGCTGCCCCAGGGGCCAGAGCTGGTGCTGGGCCAGGGGTGGGTCCCAGCTCTGCCCTGTGCTTCTGGGTGCCTTGAACAGGTCGCTTGGCTTCTCTGAGTCCCAAGCTTCTCGCCACCAAGGGTTGTGGTGGTATTAAAAAGCAGAATGGAGAGAAAAGGTTGGCACACTGTGCATGATCAATGGTTTTTAAAACCAGAGGCACTCAGCCAATTCTGAGATGAATAAATGACTCTCAGCTTGTTGTTTTGCGACAACCCAGCATCTTACCCCTAGGGAGCCATTCTTTTCAGAATGATGACAAAGAAGGGCCCTCCTCTTCTGCCCTGGATGTGGAAGAGGTGGCTGTGCTTCCACTGAGCCCTGCAAGGTCATCCTTTGCTGACATGCATTGAAGGTGCTGTCGGCCCCCTGCCTAGTCATGGGGACATCTCTTACTGTAACTGTAGCTCATGGAGCCAGATGGTGATAATAAAATGGTCTTAGAGGACACACAGTGGTAGGAAAAGCAGCACTGGCACCCAACGAGGACCACATAGGTGACCTCAGAAGTCAGAGGTGGAGTTCAAGGCAGGGGAGACTGGAATCCATGTACAGGGCCAGAAAGACCACAGATAGCTGGAGGGAGCTGGATCTATCAGAGCCATCCCCTCCACTGCAATGGTGGGTTGAATCGTGTCCCACAAAGAGATATGTTCAAGTCCCAATCCCTACGCACATAGATGTGATCTTAAAGCATCTTTGAATGGGACTGAACTGGATAGTAGACCCTAATCCAATATGACTGAGGTACTTATCAGAAGAGGAGAGGAAACAGCAGACAGGCCCCAGGGAGAAGGGCCAGTGAAGATGGAGGAGGCAGAACCTGGACTAGTGCAGCTATGAGCCAAGGAACACCAAGGAGTGCTGATTGACACCAGAAGCTATAAGAAGCAAGGAAGGATTATCCCCTACAGGTTTCAGAGAGAGAGAGCATGGCCCTGCCAACACTTTGATTTTGGACTTCTGGCTTCTAGAACCTTGAGAGAATAGATTTGTGTTGTTTTAAGCCATCCAGCTTGTGGTCCTTTGCTATGGCTGCTTGGGGAAAGGAAGACACCCACTACAATCTGTCCCTAAATTAGCCTGTCTCCAAGGCAGGGAGATAATCGGACTGAAGACAAGTTAGTCTGGCACTAGAACACTGGAGGATACACTCCATGAGGGCAAGGACCCAGAAATCTTGTCCACTCTCACTGTGCCAAGCACAGCACCCAGCACATAGTAAGTGCTCAATCAAGTCCAGGGAGATGGGGTGGGGGGCAGGAACCCCTGCTGTGGCGAATGGGTGCCAAGCCTTGGTCTGGGGCACTCCGAGAGCACTGTGTCTTGGGAGCTGGTTGTTGAAAGGCAGTGTGGGGAGACTGCGGACAGCCTGCATTTCTCTCCCCCTCTTCCCTCTCCAGGAAGCTGGCGGAGCCTGTGGGCAGCTTGGGTCTCACTTTTGTTGATAGCTTAACACCTGGCACGAGGCCCAGCCCAGGCAGTGTTGGAACTGCACCCACCCCCGCCACTGGCCTGATATGATCCATCGAATCTTCAGACATCTCTGTGTCCCCCGCCCAACCTTGTACCCTGTGGGAGCTCTACAAGGACTCTTTGAGTGGTTGGCTGCTTGGTGAAGAAGCAGTGCTGCTCTGCTGATGAAAGAGCAATTAAGACTTTAGGAGTCTGCAGTCTAGACAGGGAGCTGTCAAGTTTCACATAAGTGGGTCTGGAAGCTGGTAATAAGAGATTAAGGGGGCTCCTAGCAGAAGTGAAGCCAGCTTTTGACATCTGCAGGAGGAAACCTGGGAGTAGGTCCAGTTGGGAGGGGGGTGGGACTTGTCTGTTGCTTAAGAGGGAGACAAGCATGTAAAAAATGCTGACCCCTCTTTGCCTGCCTGCTTTAGATGTCTTACGGGCTTGTTTATACACTATTTTCTTTAATGACTTTTTACCACAGTCAAAACAACTCTCCTGTCAACTTATTACCTTAAGAAATAGTTGAGGAATTGACATTTGGGGAGAAAGTGCTTAGAAAGAAGGACTTTCCCTGCTTGCTTCTTTGGCTCCGTGCGTCGGAAGACCTGAGTTTTAATCCTGGCTATCTCTCTGATTTCCTGTGTGACCTTGGCCAGATCATTGCACCTCTATGGGCCACAGGTTCCTCATCTGTGGACAGAGTTCAGGCTCACTAGGGATGAGGTGGTACATGGGAATGGATGATTCCCAGTATGTGGCTCCCCACCTGTGTGCTCAGCCCATCTCACATAGCAGTCTGGGAGGGGGTGGGGGCCTTCCTGGAGAAGGTGGCACAGAAGAGAAGTGCTGGAAAAAAGGCATGGCGGGGGGTTCAACCACTGCAAGTACAGCGTCTATGTGACTCATGACCACATGACCTGGGCGGCATCCATTTCCTGGCTTGGTTTCCCTGGATCTTCTTCTCATCATTATCCCCCTCAGCTTCTAGAAGGCATCCATCCCTGTCACCCTCTGCTTTGTACTTTACCTCTGGCCTTCAGTATGACACCCCTGTCACCTGTACCCTCCCCCTACATACAGCTGGGCTTGCTGGGAAGAGGGGTATAGTCTTGGCTCCTGGCACTTGGGAGAACTTTAATTGCTTTCTTTGGTCCATGGGTGTTTAGAGTGACTCCAGCTAGAGGAGACAATTAGCAAATTATTATTAGTTTCCATTTGTGTGGTGCTGCCCTTTGAGTTGCTGAGATTTGATCAGGGCTGGTTAATGGGAGCACAAGCAGCACCCGTCACTGGTGTGCCGTGGAAACCAAGAGCAAGTAAATAGATCGTGTTCAATTGGAGCTGAGTGTCTCATGCGACAGCAGAGACATTGCACAGTGCTAGTGCTTTCTGCTCACTCAGTGGGAAAAGGGACATTGCCCTAGATGGGAATCAGGGGACCTGGGGTGTTGCCTGGAGAGGGCCTCACTGCTCCCCCCAGCCCCCATGGTTCTCCTAAACCCACAGCTGATGCCATCACCCTCCTCCTTCCTCACCCTCTCCTCAGATTCACCTCTGGTCTGGTAACCACCAAACTTTCACCACAGCAGAATTGTCAGGAGCACTTGTCAGCACTGAGCACTGGGCCTCACTTTCAGACTAATCCAGTGAGTCTGGGGCAGAGCCTTGGGATCTGCATTTCTAAGAGTTTCCAGGTGGTGGTGATGCTGCTGGTCCAAAAACCACCTTTTGAGAACCTCTGCTCACCTCCACAGGTTCCCAACTCTGGCAGCACTTTAGAATCACCTGGAGGGGAGTGGGGGGTATTTTTTTTTAAAAAGTCAACTCCCAGTCCACTCCCTAACTGTGTTATGTTTCCATTGTTCTGGAGTGGGGTCTGGAGTGGATATACATTTTAAAAGCTCCCCAGTGGAGGCTGATGGGCACTTAGGGTTGAGAACACTAGCCCTTTCCTGGCACCACAATGACCCATTTTCCAGGGATTAAAGGAGCCCTTGTCCAGAGGCAGGGACCTCGGCATGGATTAGTAGTAACAGGGCCAGACCCTTCTGTGTCTTTACTTCCAGGGCCCAAGTCTGCCTGCTGTTCTCTTTCTTTCCTTCTTCTCCTCTTCACAATACCCCATCTATCTCCTCCCTTTCTTCCTTCTGTGACAAGTCGAATGAAGGGTCCCAGCTCAGTGGGAGTGTGATCATTATGTTTTGTTAATTTTCTCCCTCCCTCTCACTCTCCAGAATCTCTCTGTTTCATCCCTTACCCTTCCTGGGTAATCCCATGACTTTCTGGTCACTTTTAGTCATTGGAAACTTGCCTGTTTTGGTATGAAGCACCAATCTCAGAGCTACATCAAAGCTCTCTCCTTGGAATGGGGAAAGATGAATGGACTTCTCAAGTTTATGACTCTTCTTCTTCCCTCCCTGTGTCTCCCTGGGATAGGTGGTGGGAGACTTTCATGCATCACCTGTCACAGTGAAATGGACTGATTTCGTTTCAGCCTGAAAATGTCCTATCTCTATGATGCTGGTGGCCTTGTCCATAGCAGTGATCTCCAGATAGAAAAGTTGGAATTTCTCCAGGGCAGTGCTCAGCTTCACCCTGGTTCCCTCCATCCCTGAGAGCATCAGCTGAGGCTCCTTCTTGTGCACCAGGGGTCCATGCTTCCATTGCCCTCACTGGGCAGGTGTGGTCTCACCTGGGCAGCAGTCACTTGAGGAGCCCAGGACTCCTGCCACCTCTGCTAAGCTCTGTGCTCCTGCGTATGGAGCTCCGAGGTCCTCTTCTGTGCTCTTCAGTGACTTGGTAAATGAGTAGAAGTCATTGGTTCCCATCTCTGTCCCACCACTCTAAGCCCTAGTACCTTCTTATCTTGCAAGCATGCACCCTTTGAGGAAGCCTCCTTCCTACAGAAATTTCCAGATAAGAAGAAGACACTACTTCCTATGTTCATATTGACCTTGAATTCCAGGGGTCATATTATGAAGTCCTCCAAAGGCAACCCACCATGCATCCAGCCAACTGGGACAGGGGTTGGTTTGCCAGTCCCCTCCTCCTACTGGCACCCCCGACCCCTGTCTCTATGAGTGATTCTCCTGGAGGCCTTTCCTCTGCTTGGAGAGGAGAGCGTCCTCTCATCATGAATATTGTTCTCCCCACAAGGCCAAAGACATCAGCAGTTCCCCTGCCTCTTTTCCAAGTGCTCCTTGATTGGAACATGGGTGAGAATGGGAAGGGAATTGGTAGCAGGCCTTGTCGATAACTCTTAGGAGAGAGATGTCAGAGTTCCTTCATCATATCTTTGGGGCCCAAGTAGCTAACCCTAGGCCCATAGGGAAAGTCCCACTCAGCATCCTGCTATCTACCCATCCCTTTGTTCTCCTTTTTATGTCTCCCTTCCATCTTACCTTCGATGTTCAGTGAACCCAAATCTGTTCCAGGCTCTATTCTTGGCACTGAGAGGTATAGACATACCTTAAAAACTGGGGCCAGACAACTCCTACTGGGCTAACTAAGCAATGTCAGGACTGTCTGACTGACACCAGTCCCCCTCCTATGCCTTTCAGGGGCTCCTGGTCCAGCAAGTGATAGGCTTTGGCAATAGGGATGTGATGCTCAGAGGGTGTGGAAACACATTCGGGACCAACTCACTGACTTTGGAGGCTTATGAAAAGTTCCCTGGCTTGAGAGATTGGCATCTGCATGGGATCTTGAAGGATGCATAGGAGTTTGCTACTCAGATGGGAGAAGAACATTTATGTTGAGGGAATAGAACAAGAAAGAGTGTGCTGTTTGGGTACCTGAACAAATGTTTGGTGGAGCTTAAAGGAGATGTCAGGGGAGGGGTGAGAAAAAGACAAGGACCAAGTCATGAAGAGCCTTCTAGGTCACACTTGGGGCCAGAAACGCATCTCAGAAGCATTTCAAGGTGTCCAGGTTAAGCAGTCCCTCCCCACCCCACCCCACCCCACCCCACTCCATGCTTCTATTTTGAAGGTTCTGTATTTGTCATTTTCTTCATATGGTGGCAACTCTGAAGCCCCAATCACTTGCATGGCCAGCATTCCTGGGAGGGGAAGTCTTCCTTCCTCTCCTAATGATAGCAGGGTTGGCCGAGTGAATGTGGGAAGCAGAGAACTGAGCAGGGCAGAGGGGAGGCAGTTCCTTTTCTGTCATAACTCAGACGGACTCTCACTGGAGGAGGCCCAAGCATCACGACAATTGCTGGACCCATTTGTCTGCAGTCTTTGGCCAAATACTATTGGCAGAAATCTTGGCTGGGAGGTAAGGAATTCACAGGACTTGAATGATTTACTTAAAAGAGAAAGCAGAGCGGTGGTTATTTTTTGGAGGTGGGACTAGGGATGGCATTTCAAAAATGCATGTTTCCATATGTTCTATGAGCATATGTTGCTTTTCAATAGGAAAAAAAGCCCACCTTCATTCCACAACTATTTATTCCCTGCTTCTCTTGTGCCAGGCCTTTTGGGGTGCTACAGTGACAAGGGTGTCTGAGACTGGAGTTTAATACTATCTCCCAATCACTGAGCACCTGCTGGGTGCCAGGTGCATTTCCTGTGCCATCCCATTAGTCTTGACAGTGACTCACTGAAATGGGTAGAATTAATACCAGCTTATAGATAAAGAACCTGAGGCTCAGAGCAGGAAAACTGCTTGGCCAAGAGCATACAGTTGAGGTAGCAGTTGGGCTGGGATGCAAGCCCAAATGTGTTTGGCTCCAAAGGCTGGGCCCTGACCTTTTACTCCCTGAGTGACCCTGAGAAAGTCTTCCTGCTTCACCAAGCCTTGCATCCCCACCTTGAATTGTGGATGATATGATTCCATTTCCTCATAGGCTTGCTGTGAGGAATGGAGGCTGTGAACACAAGTTACTCAGGACACTGCTCGACAGCAGTGGCTGCTCGCCAATGGGAGCTTCTAATCTTAGAAGATGGTGGTATGAGTTGGTGTGGGGTTCCCTACTTCCTACTCCAGGAAAGAATTCACTTCTCCTTTCTTTTTCCAGTCCTGACTTCAGAAGACACATCTCCTTGTCCTGAGGCCTTAACTCAGATACGGGGAACGGATCCATCTCAGAAAGATAGTACCAACCCTTTTTCATTTTCCTGCCCCTGTCCCCTTAACAATCTGTGTCTGCTCCCCTCTTGGGTTCAACCCAGTCCTGAGCAAGCCCAGACCTAGCTGGATGGCATAGCTGCAGCCTTAACCCCATTCACAGGTGGTTTTAGGATCAGGTACAATCAGCAAAGCCAAGGTGAGCCCTACTGCAGATGAGCTTGCAAATATTTCAGCTGCTTCTGCCAATTATTGCTGTTTGAAACACTCTAGTGTGGGCCAGTGTGGTAGTTAGATTCAGGTGTCACCTTGGCCATGTGAAGGTGCCTAGTTCTGTTGCTGTGGAGATGAGCCTATGGCATGTGAACCTCATCTGTTGCTGATTACATCTGCAGTCGGCTAGGAGGCATGCCTGCTGCAATGAATGATGTTTGATTTAATTGGCTGGTGCTTAAATGAGAGAGCTCAACGTAGCACAGCCAAGCAGCTCAGTATACCTCATCTCAGCACTCGCAGCTCAGCCCAGGCCTTTGGAAATGCAGAAAGAAATCACCCTGGGGAAAGCTGTTGGGACCCAGAAGCCTGGAGAGAAGGCCAGCAGAGATCACCCTGTGCCTTCCCGTGTAAGAAAGAACCTCAGTTGAAAGGTAGCTACCTTTCCTCTGAAGAACTATACATTAAATAAATAAATCCCCTTTTATTGAAAGTGAATCCATCTCTGGTGTGTTGCATTCCGGCAGCTAGCAAACTAGAACAGCCAAGTACTTGAACACTACCTACACTTTCTGCTTGTTTGAAATGAAAGCATATGGCTCCAACATTAACTGGAACATGGGATATTTGCACTGCTGATTCTGAATGGAGATGACAATCATAAATTCTCTGTAGTCTGAGAATAAGACACTATATTTCTGGAAGGTTGTGCTGATTGTGTGTCCCTCAGGAGAGTCTGTGCTGTACCTTTATCTCAAGTAAACTGTTACTTACTTTGCTGCCTATTTTGGTCCCAGGTAGAATTGCCTTGCTGAGCTTTACTTTGGCATGACGCTGAAAGAGAGATGTTATAAGGAGCAGCCCCAGGAAACTAGTGACTATGCCTGTTGTGGGAGGGATGCTGTCAAGGAAATTGCTGGGAGACATTTATTGCACCCTTAGAACCAGGAAAAGGAGGGCCAATCATGAGTAGTCTTCTGATCTTGTGTAAACGAGTTTGGATTAGATTGTTTCTTCCTCTTTGCTTTGGCTGCTAGGAAGCACAGAACCAAATCTGTACCTATCTCTAGTTGGTGCTTAGCACCGTGGAGTCTCCACCTCTGTGTGCTGACCTTACTCTTGTCCCGGGATTGATCGGAGTATGCTGATCCCTTGGGTCTCCTCCTCTGGGGCCCATGCCTGTCCTGCAAGCTTGGAGCAGCTCTTCCTTGAGTCCTGGCTGTCTCTCCTCCCAGCAGACCTGGGCCTTCCTGGCATCTGACAGACATGGCTTACATTTCATGTTTCCATGGGAACAGAGTCAGACAGTAGCCAGACAACCAACTAGAGAGGCTGAGAAGGACTGAGTGTGTGCACACACGTGTGTGGGTCTGTGTGTATGTGTGTGTGTGTTGGGTGGGGGGCCAAGGAGGGGTATCTTAGGCTGCTCTGGGAATCCAGAGTTCCTGCTCAGGTGCCCCCTGCCTGGCATTGACTGCAGGTGCCTCCTCTGGGCGGTAATCACGCCCCATCTGCAGCTCCTACATCTCCATCGTTGACATAATATTGCACCAGGGTCCATCCATCTGCATAATCATCTTAACCTGCTCCCACAAGAGAGTTTAAAAGGTCTGGGCTGTTGGAAAATGACCATAAAGGCTGCACGCAGATGCCTTTAGCAGCAACGCCAACATCTATCACAGGGTAATTACAGGCAGTGAGCGAGGGCGCCAGGCCCCGTGTCTGGGAACTGTTCTGGGCCGCATCTGCTCTGACTGCTGAAAGGGAAGGGAGAGCAGCGCACAGGGGGGAGCCTGCGAGGGAGGAGGGTGGCTCCTGCGGCAGGAAGAGGACTTTTTCTTCCTTGGGGGGAGGTCTCAGCTTCTCTAAGGTTTGAGTGAGCCTTGCCCAAGTTGGGGACAATTGGGTTCTCCCACTACACCTCTGGAGGAAGGCTGGCTCCGATAATGACCGGGGTTAAGTTACGCTTTTTTCTCTAGACTGTAGTTTCCTGATACTAGAAAAAGAATGCCCAGGACTCTTCTCTTCCTACTAGGTTTAGTAGGAACCTCCTTCTGCCTGGCTGTGTGGCTTTGACCAAGCCCCTTCCTCTCTCTGTGACTTCAGTTTCCTATCTGTGAAACGAGGGGATTGGACAAGACCATTGGTTTCCAAACTATGTTCCGTGGAACTGTGGGTTCCAATAGAATCCTTCGGAGCTGCAGGGCTGGGGAGTGGGAAGGGGGTGGGCAGGAGTCAGGGTTACCTCTTCTCCTCCAACCATGGCTGCTGCTCGGCTTCAATTGATTCTACATCTAGACTCTGTGAAGAGCAGAGTCCACTGCCACTGGGAGAGTTGGAAACCCACTGGGCTCCATGGTCTCTCCGATTTCTCAACAAGTCTCTTGAGATTCATATTGTAAAGGCAATATATTCAGAAAACCAAAATTGGCCGTACTGTTTAGTAAGGGTCTGCTCTGAAATTCACTTTGTGATGCTGAACCCAACCTCTGCTTCAGATGAATAGTTAAATCAGCGAGACTTGGGTGGGCATGAGGATGCCAAAGGGTCAGACACAGATATAGCAAGCACAGCCCTTTAAAAAGACCAAAAACTCCCTCCCCAGGCCCAGCACGGCTCCATTTCTTCCGGCATTCTCTTGGCAGAGGGGCTGCTCCCCTGGTCTTGCAGCAGCAGGGTTGAGCTCTTACAGGCTCCTCACTGACTGTCCACTCTGAACGCAAGCCCAGCGCCTGGCCTCTGACCCACTTAGATCCTCCGTCACCTGTTTCCTGTGCCCATTCATCCCAGAGATGTCAGCGGAGACCAGCTGCAGCATCTCTGGTGCTGAACCCTTTGTTCTCTAGCCACTTGAAATCTCCCTGTGATTCGTCTCTGATCTCACTACTATCTACTTGCCTTCCTCTCACGTCGGGTCCCCAGGGTCCCGAGACTATGACTTTATATCACCTCCACTTAATTTGCCAGGCATTTCTGGGGCTTGCCTTGTTCTTCCACTCTGGGGCCTTTGAAACTTCTGCCTGTCTGACCCTCCAGCTCTTTTTCAGCCCAGGCCTCGGGAAGGATGTGAGGACACACAGGGTGAGTTTGCTGATCTGGTCTTCCCAGTGGCACAGAAACACCCACCTCCCTGGTGTTCCTTGCATGCCCATCCATCCTGACCAGACTCATCCCTCTGGTTTCTGCCGGACTCCAGCTCAGCCTTTCCCCACTGGCAGCAGCTCCCGGCGTGCCCTGGAAGCCGGGGTAGCTGCTTCTGCCCAAGCCAAGGACTCTGGATCTGGCCATTTCAAGGAGGAATGATGATGCTTCTCTCCCCTGGCTGCACCATTGCCATTTCATAAGCCCGCAGCCTACTGCAGAGCTCACACACCCACTGTAACAAAGGTTCTTCTCAAAACCTGACCCTGTGTCAATGGATAGTTCAGAAGCTAAGGAGTCCTGGGCTAAAGGGTGGGGGATCTTGCCCCCCATGAAGTTCCCTGAGCCAGACTAGAATTCCTAAAAGAGCCTGCCCAGCCCAGCCCGGGATGGGTGTGGGGATGTGACCTTTGTTTTGTGGTGGGATCCCTTTTTCAGTTGACAAAATGGAAGCTCCACATGAAAGACTTTTGAAAGCAGAGCTGTTTGGGTTAAAGCAGACCCTCTCTTCCTTCTCGAGAAATCCAGTCTTTTAAGACTCTGGAGGCCCAGAAAGGGGAAGTGCCGGAGCTGGGACTGGAACCCTGATCTCCAACTCCCGGTCTAGTTCTCACTGCACTGGCTGAAGCTTTGTGTCCCTTGGGAGTTGTATTAGCCAGAGGGCCCCTGTTGTGGCTTGGAGGGCTGGCTGTTATGTGGAGGCACAGGTAGACTCTTGAGAGGTGAACGCCTCAGCTCTACTCACCCACAGCTTGCCCTGTTCAGGCCTCAGCACCGTAGTTGGACATTGAGGGGTTGAACTCTGGGAACTCTCAAGGCCTCCCCAGAGTCCCTCTTCTCTTCTCCTAAGGACTAGAGAGAAGGTTTTAAGGAGTGGACATACGCACATGGAGGAAGAAGGAGGGCCGGCATGCTCGGGCCACTTGCCCCGGAGTCTGGAGTGAGTAGATGCTGGGCCTGCCTGCTGTCCCTCCTGGGAGCTCCAGGCTGGCACAGGGAGTGGCCTCGTGCCCCAGACTTCATCGTATGGTCTTCCTGATATATGGCCTTCCTGTTGAAGGGATGGCCACAGTCCTTTCATGATGAGAAATGGGTATGAAACATCTCCAAGCATCCAAGAGAAGCAGCCCCCGAGATGCAGCAAAATCCCCCCTATTCTTGTCAGGCACCTCACTGGGCAGATGTGAGGTGAGAAGGAGGTGTGAGTGCAGGGCCCACCCTCAGAGAGCGGTGGAGGCAGCCTGTGCTGAGGCCATGGCCGTGAACCTCAGTGCACCCAGTGAGCTGGGTTAGGCAAAGCAGGGCCTCTGCTCTCTGTAGCTCAGCCTGTGCCTCCAAGGCCTGGAACTGTGGGCCCTGAAGACACTTTTCATCGGACCCCTTCTTCCTCCTACCTCCAGCAGGCCCAGGCACCAGAGGGGGCTCTCTGGTCATCACCCCCAGGTCTTATGGGTCCATCCCCTTTCCATGTCTGCATGGACCCAGGCACTGCGCAGCTCCTCTCTGCCACTTTCCAGCCCTGTTGAGGGCTTGGGACTCCTTTCTGGATCCTGACCCCCAAGAGGCCCCATGGAACCATTGCCCTGGGCCCTTGCTCGTTACCAGGCGCAGGGGGAGGAAGCAGTGGGTAGGCCCCCTCTCCGTGAGGAACCCTAGACAGCTCTCATGGCTCTCTTCCCTGCCGCTTGGGGAAACCTCTGTTTGGTCTGGGAACAAATCCATCCCCACTCATGATTCTTCCCAGATCTCCTGCTTCTTGTTGAGAACCTGGTTTTCCCTCTTTCTCAGCAAACTCCCCACATTCTTCTAATGGATTTATGCACTAGGAAGCAAAAGCCAGGACCTTTGCAAGCATCTTCTGCTGTGCTGCAATCCTCTTGGGAGGTAAGGATGTTAAGAGGGGCAGGGAAGAGAACACAGAAATTTCAGGAAGAAAAAAGTCTCCATGAATTGATATTTTAAAATTGCATCCAGGTGGACCATCTTGGTGGAAGCACATGAGTGCCCACTGGCTTGGGTCATAACTAAGGTGTCTATGAAGAAAGCAGAGCTCACACAAGGCCTGGATTCTGAGATGCTACCCCAGGCCCTGGGGTGGGGCAAGAGGAATGTCCACTGGAAGATTTGGTCCTGAGGTGCAATACAGAGAGAGGGCAGCCAGGTCCTGGCCAGCAGGTGGGAAGTAGAGACGCAGCCTGTGATTCAGAAGTGAGGGGCAGAGGTGAGGTCTTGGGAGTGGCTTTGGGGCACTATAGTGGAGCTGTGGCCCCAGATAGAACATGGTTTTCAGGTCAGTCTGAGGGGTTTGGACTTGGTCCTTAGGTCACAGGGAGTCATGAGAGGTTTTTGAGCAGGGGAGTGGGTGGTGAGAGAATTGTGAAGTGTCCTGATTCAGTTTGCAGAAAAGAGAAAAATGGACAATACCTGAGCTAAGGGGTGCCTGAAAGGCTTCTTGAAGAACTCATCCATTCATTCATTCAACAAATACCTATCTAGCACCTACCAAACTCCAGTCACCTTTCCACAAAGATGAACAAAATAAAGTGTCTGCCCTTGGGGTGCTTACATTGTTTGGTGGAAACAGACAAAAATTGATGAACACATACACTTACAGCAGTGTGATACAGTCTTAGAAGAAAAATATAGTAGGATAAGGAGATAAGGAGGCTGAGAGTGAGATGGAACGGTCTTTTAGCTAGGGTGTTCAGGGAAGGCTGCTTGGAGGAGGTGGCAAAGGAGCAGAACCCTGCAGGCAATGTGGGGCTCAGTTATCCTGAGGAAAGCTGGGGATCCAGACAGCTAAAACGGATAGGGCATGCCTCCAGGTGAGAGGTAAGGGGTGAGCAAAGCCTTGGAGGGGATGTTTGTGAGGGCAGCAGCCCGCCAGACTTATTGGCATAGAGATTCCGTGGGGTGAGGTTTGAGTGATGAGCTTGGCAAGGAGGTGGCGCCGTTCCCTCCAAGGCCAGGCTGAGGACTTCATCTTGCTTTCTGAGCCGCTGAAGGCTTCTGAGCAGGGGGGCAGTGGAACAAATGACCTGTGGGTCCCTGTGGAATGCCACCCCTCAGGTTACGCACGACGAACTCTCTAAGAATATTGTGGCGGGGAGGGGTCGGGGCAGGAGCCTGGGAGGGGACTGGGCCTGCTCAGAGAGCCCCCTCCTTGGCAGCCACTGCAAGCCTGAGCATTAGGGCTTGGCCAGACTGGGATCTTCTCCATATCAAAAGGGGGATTAGCTCTGAGCCCCTAACAGTGTTAGATGTGCTGCCCACTTTTGGGGCGAGGCCTCGGAGACTGTCAGCTTTATGTCTGCTTCTTTTTATCAATACAAGCAAATAATTCTCTAGACATTTATCATTTTAAACTGTCACAGTCCAGTGCCTTTCCCAAGGACCAAAATCAATACTGATCTTGGTTTGAATACTTTTCTGACAAGGTTCCTATTTGTAGATTCACAAGTAGAACTAATGTGTGTTAAAGCTATTCAGTTTGGCATTTTGCAGCTCCATTGACACATTAAATATAGGCGTTCACCACGACGATTAACCTTACAACTATTAAGTAATAAAAATCCTGCATACATATTTATTAGCTGAACATCCTTCTCCGGCACGATGCCTTCCCTGACGGGAGGGAAGCAGGGAAGGTGGAGATGCCGCCTGAGAGATGGGCTTCCTCTTTGCTAAGGCGGTCAGGAGGGATGCAAGACGCCAGGCCAGAGGCCTTGGGGGAGGAGAGGACGCTGCCTTGGCAATGGGGGACCAGATGGCTCTCTGGAGCTGACGAAGGGCTAAGGTCGGTGGAGCAGAGCTGAGGTGTGAGGGGTGGATCTGCAATGAGAGCCCAGAGGTCCTCATTTCTGGGGTCTCTGAGAAAGTGCCCTTTCTCTTCCCGGGCATTAGTTTTCTCATCTGTATAATGGAGTGGGACCAGAATCCATGCTTCCTGACCTTTTTATTAAGTCTTGGTATGCATAAAGAAGGATAACATTTGTTTAACATACTGGGATTAACAGACACGGCTGCTTGCAGCCAGGAGCGACCAGCTCAGGGGTTTTGCCTGCCCTGAGCCCAGCCCTACCCATCAAGAGCGTTAAGGGACTGGCATCTCAGCCCGCTGGTAACCTGCTCATTGTGGCTCCCCGCAGGGCTCCAGATTAGATGAGCTCAAATGGCCCTTTCTGGCCGGTGCTTGGGGACTCTAAGTGCTTCCTCTGACTCATCAAAGGTTCCCAGAGGCTCTTTCTTGAGCCAACATCAAGAAGGGTGCTGAGTGCCTGTGTAATTCCAAGCACGTGAACGGACCCTAGCATCCTGGATTGGGGCTCAGGCGGGGCAGGGCTGAGACCTACCGATGTTTAAACTGCTGTCCCCATTGGTCAGGGCCTTTGCCTTTCCCCTTACTAATCATTTATTTGTCCCAGCCCTCTCCCCTACCCCCTGAGCAGGGAGCTTCATAGCACGGCAGATGAGGGACCTGCAATCAGCGCTCCCAATTCAAGCACCCTTGCCTGCTCCTGGGTTACTCATCTGTCTACACCAGGCAGTGGTACTCATGGGCTCTGACCCAGGCCTGAGGTCAGGGTCTAGAAGGAAGATAAGAATTCCTCAAGCAATTATAGCACGAGACAATAGGTGCTGGGAGATGGGGAGGGGGCAGGGATCAGAGAAGGCTGCTGGAGGAAGGGAACTGTCCTCTCGGATTAGTAGGGCAAAGAATGGAGGTTGCTGCAGTGAGAGATGGAACAGTGTGGTATCCAGGAAAATGTGCCTTGTAGACCTCCCACAGCAGGGAGCACAATCCAGGGGCCAGCTGCTGGGCCGTGCAGCCCAGGGCTGGTTTGTGTTCCCAGAGTGGCAGGGAGGCTAAGCAGGTCCATTCTCAGGATTTGAAGGATTTATTCTGGCCACCAACTCTGGCTTGAGGACCCCCCTGATGGCCTTGCCAAAACTTCCATAGATGTTATGGTGAGTCAGAACTGAGCCTTCCTTCCATCTCTCCTTCTCTCGAGGTCAGACCTGAGTCATGGTTGGGCCTTCCCTGATACCCTCCCCATTTTCTCTCACACAAGCATTTCCCCTAATAAATTCCTTGCACGTTGAATCCCATCTTGTCATCTGCTTCTTGGAGGACCCAGACTAACACAGGCAGGAAGTGCTTGAGGAACTGAAGAGGGTTCATTCTGATTTCAGCGTGAAGTGTGAAGGTGGAAGCATTGCTTCCATATTACAGACAGGGGAACAAATGCTCAGAAAAGTTTTAGATGTAGAGATGCTCTATAAATGGCAACGTGACGTGCAAAGATGGGGGCCTGTGTTCAGTGCTGTTGAAGGGGTCGGACGTCAGAGCTGGGAACCTGAAGGCACATTTGCTATTTCATAAAACCCTCCCAGTGAATATGGAGGGAAGACGTGCTTGTCTCCACCAATACTCCGCCACCAACACTCCACCAACAAGGAGAGCAAGGCTCAGAGGGGCAGGCCCCTTGGCCAAGGGCATGAGGACTCGAGGTCTGGGATTCAAACTCAAGCCTGTCTGACCACAAAGGCCATCTCAGCGTCTCCTAAACCTCTAAGGTGCCTCTACACTGTCCACGAGCTGATAGACAATCAAAATCGTTTGTGTCCACCTGGCTGTGGCTGACAGGGAGATGTTTCCATAGACTTAGGTTCCTCTCCAAAGGATATGCTGCAGTGTGGGCTGGCCTGGGACGGTGGCACCCCTGAGAGGAAATAGCGACTCTCTAGAGGGAATTGCACCACTCTTGCATTCCTGGGGTAAATCCACCTGGTCATGGTGTATATTCCTTTTAATATGCTCCTGGATTTGGTTTGCTAGTATTTTATTGAAGATTTTTGCATCTGTATTCATGCACATGGTGATGAAGAGGCTGAGAGAAATGGGGGCAAGGCTTACAGCACTAGGGGTTCTGCTAAGACCCTTGTCCCCTTGCCCTGCCCTGCCTTTCTACTGCACCACCCAAGGGCACATATGGTTTTCTCATGATGTCAAAAGGGAAAAGTAAGGAGGCCTAGGTTTGAGGCTGGCTCTGCCAAAATTTGCTGAACAGTCAAAATTTGACCTGGTCACTGTCTCAGATTCTCCAAAGTTCTGGAAGGCCTGGCATTTGAGAAGAGCCACTAGTGTAAGTGGAACAATAGTGGGGAGCTTTGACATTGCAATAGGAAGTAATATACAGTCCTACTTTCTTTCTTTTTTTGGCATGGGCAGGCTCCAGGAATCAAACCTGGGTCTCTGGCATGGCAGGCAAGGACTCTGCCACTGCCCACCACTGCCCACCATTGTCCACTCCAGTCCTACTTTCTGAGAAAGAGGGCAGCTATGGGAGTGTGGGAGCTTTGGGAGGAAGTGCTGGGTGGGGTGGGGGCGGCGGTGAGGGAACCACAGGTTCCGTAGGTCTGCTGCTGGCCTTCTCCACAAAACGGTGAGTCGGACTTGCCGCTGTCAGTGGATGGATGCCAAAGTGCTCTTGGTTTTCCTCTGTTTCTATTTCCTATCTTGATAAAGAAATTGTGATTTTCACACTGTCACGAAACCAATAGGTCCCTGACATGTTTTTGTAATCTGTGCCGCTGATTTCCTCTACTTCTGACAGTTCTATTACATCCCTGACACATATATAAAATCTTTCCTCTGGGAAGTTGAGGAGGGCATGTGCCTCTCCCTCTGCCATAACTGCCCGGCCCCCCATGATATCTTGTGTTAGAGATAAAAGAAGAAGATAGATGCTTTTCTCGTTCCCTCCTCTGTGTTAGCTGCCAGCCATCTCCCGGGAGGGAGAAAGATGAAATGTATAACCAACAGAAAACGCCAGGGAGTCCTGAATGCCAAAAGACCTGGCAAAAGTATGAGGGTAGAGAGGGCCACAAGCCCAACCTCTGCTGCTCGGGACTCTGCAGGGTTAGGATGCTTCATCCCTGAGGCTCCACAGTGGGCTCATTCCCTCCGAGCATCCTGCCCCACCCCTCCTAGCCACACCAGACTGCACTGAGGGGGAGAGATTGGCTGCCCTGCTCTGCAATGACAGCTGACAAAATAGGAGCGCAAAGCTGGCTGCTGGCCACAGTGTGTGTGTGTATGTGTGTGTGTGTGTGTGTGTGTGTGTGTCTTGAATTCAGGGTGTCAAGTTCACCATGCACATCCACCCATGGCAAGACACTGTGCCAGGCCCTGGGGTGACAGAGCTGGGACCCCTGTGTTTGTAGGGTCCTGGGGTGTGTTTGTGTGTTTAAGTGTCATGCCACACCCATGGATGGAGCACCTACCCTGGGCGGCCCTGCTCCTGTCCTTGGGGAGCTTGTTTGCCCATAGGTATGTGTGGGCAGTGCTTGTGGGGTGTAGAGGTAGGGGACATGTTTTCATCTAACTCGGTTGGTGCTGCCTGGTGCCAAGGGCAATGTCTGTTTTGGGGACAACTGGAGAGAGAAGTGGAAGTGGTGGTAGAAGGGGACAATCGTGGCTGATGGGAGAGGGGTGGAGACCACTGCCATGTAGCCACTGAGTATTGCCTGGCCATAGTGGCAGGAGCCTTGTTCCCTGGTGCTGTCACTAGGCAGGGTGGTCCTGGGGCAAATCCTATGATCTCAACATGATCTTGGGGAAATAAAACACACCTAAAGTGGCTCCGAGACCCCTTAACAGCACCCCGGGCACTGTGAAAGCCTGTGCCACATTGCAGCCTGGTCTTGAGACATTATTTGGGGGCCTCTCAATCGACTTAGCCACTCTGATTTTCCTGTCTATGGAAAACGAGGTGTTGCCATGGTAACTGCCACATTACATGGTTCTGTACTGACGATGCCTCTGAGATACAGAGCAGCTTCTCAAAGAGATACACTTTTCAACATGTCATGTAGAATTCTGTACTTGTTAGGGAAAATCGCATTTCCAGCAAAATGACATGCTTCTCCCGGGCTTGCAGATGCAAGGCTTACGCCTTTTTTTAAACAAAGAATTTCATTCACTGTCTCCCTCCTGGCTTTCTGGCCTGCCACCGGATACCCACCCCTCTCTAGCCCCAATGTGTTTTACATAAAACATGAAGCTGGAGACCAAGGGCTAGGTGGAGGGGAGGGCTCAACTAGCCAGGGCTGAGATTCGCAGAGCTGACTTTCCCATACAATGGAGAGGTTGGGAGGCAGGTCTGGGGTGGGTGTCTGGGCTTCTGATTGCGGGGCTAGACAGCTGGGAGGGGAGCCGGCCTGGTCCTCTGAGGTCCCTCGGCTGGCTTCCCAGACATGGGTCTTACTTCTCAGGGTAACAATGAGAAGGATTGTTAACACTCCAGCCTTACTCTTTGGCATCAGTGCTACCCAAGGGCCTTAGTGAGGTGAAGTGTCTTGTGCACTTGTGTGCTCAGCAGAATTGTGCTGGCGGCTTATTCCCTGGGCAGCAGTGTTCCAGGCACCAAGGAGAAGATGATGCAACACGACAGGCAGCACATTAGGGGGTAAAACCTGGCCTCAGCCCTGAAATCCTTGGTTTGACTTTGCATCTATGACTTGCCCTCTCTTGGCCTCATTCGCCATCTGTCCAATGAGCAGGTTGGGATGGGTGCTCTTGGAAGCTCTGAAAATCTGGAAGCCTGTCCTCTAAACTCAAGACGGTGGTCTCCAGACCCCACCTCTCATTTGAGTCTTGCTCAGAAGACTCTGGGGTCTCCCTTTTCCCAGACACGGCTGATAAATTGATCATCAGATATTCAAATGAAGCCTGTGCTGGCACAGAAATGAGCCCTACTCAGGGAGCTTATTGCCTTTACTTTCAAGTTCAAATCCAAGGCCTCCCATCCTTGAAAACTGCCCTTGTATATTGGTCCATCCACGAGATGTATGGACCAAGTTGTTGCGTGATCAGGGCAAAACCTTCAAGCCTTGATGGATTCAGGTTCATCAATGAATTGATTTATTCAATGAGCATTTATTATGGATCAGTATTAAATGAGTTAATATGTGCAAAGTTGTTTGAAGAGTGCTTGGCACATATGAGTGGTCAATACTTGTTAAACATGCTTTGAGCCGGCAACTGGATGGGCGCTGGGGAAGCTGAGATGATCGAAGCAGTTGCTTCCCTCAGGGCGATCATAGCTCAGGGGTGGGAATGTGCAGCACAGCATTGCACAGCCCCACAGGGTGGGGAGAGCGGTGTTTAAAGTGGCCCTCTAGGTCTGGGGTCTGAGGGAGCCCCCTCTGCTATGCTGAGGGGAGCTCTTGCTTGCAGATGGCATCCTTAGGGCACTTCATTCTTTCCCATTAGAATGACCTCAAAACTGAGAAGCTCCCCAGGAGTTAATCCCACAGCCCATATTGGTCTCTCTCCAGGGAGAGAAGTTGAGAAAGTTTTCTCCCTTTGGTTCCTTAAGGAATGTTGTTCCCGAAAAGAACTCCTCTGGGGAGGACTTTTTAAGTCCCTGGAGCTTCAAGTGGGTGGTGCTCTTAGGCCAGCCTCCTCTCATAGACTGTTTCCCTGAGAGCCTATGGCTTCTGGGCAGGTTGATCAGCAGTTGTCCCTTTGCCAAGGGCCACAGGTAACCCCCCTGGAGGGGTGCAGTGGGTTGTTATTGAATACAGGAGCAATTAAGAAATAATGATGCTCAAATCAGTAACTCAACTTTGCACCATAAGGAACTTTAAAAAGAAGATCAAACTAAATGCAAAGCCAGCAGAAGGAAGTATTAGAACAGAGACAAATGAAATAGAGAATAGGAAAAAAAAAAAAAATCCATAAAACAAAAAGTTAATTCTTTGAGAAGATCAACAAAATTGACAAAGCTAGATTGACTAAGAGAAAAAGAGAGATGACTCAAATAATCAAGAATGAAGGTGGGGGCATCACTAATAAACTTACAGAAAGAAAAACAATTATAAGAGAACACTCTGAAAAATTTTATGCCAACAAAGTACATAACTTAGATAATCCACTTCAGGACAAATTCCTAGACTCACACAAACTACCAAAACTGACTCAAAAAGAAATAGAAAATCTGAACAGACCTATGAAGTAAAGGCATTGAATCAATAATCAAAAACCTCTCAGCAAAGAAAAGCCCAGCAACGGATTGAATTACTGTTGAATTCAACCAATCATTTAAAGAAGAATTATCACCAATCCTTCTCAAACTCTTGCAAAAATTAGAAAAGGAGGGAAAACTTCCTAACTCATTCTATGAGGTCAGCATTACCCAAGACCAAAGCCAGACAAAGGCAGAACAAGAAAAAAGAACTAAAGACCAATATCTCTTATAAACATAGATGCAAAAATCCTCAACAAAATACTAGCAAACAAAATCTAGCAGCATATTAAAAGGACTATATGTGATGCCCAGGTAGACTTATCCCAGGAATGCAAGAGGGTTGAACACATGAAAATACATCAACATAATATACCACATTCATAGAATGAAGGGGAAAAACAAGCCCACATAGTCATTTCAACTGATGCAGAAAAAGCATTTGATAAAATCCCATACTCTTTTCTTAGTAAAAGCACTCAGGAAACTAGGAATAGGAATTTAGCAAAGTTGCAGAATACACAATCCATACCCCAAAATCAGTGGTGCTTCTATACACTAGCAGTGAATATTCCAAAAAGGGAATTAAGAAATTGATTGAGTTTACAAAGCATCCAAAAGAATAAAACACCTAGTAATGCATTTAATCAAAGAGTATAAAGACTTTACACAGAAAACTATAAAAGTCTCCCTGAGAGAAATTGAGGGAGACTTAAATAAATGGAAAAGATATCCCACATTCATGGATTAGAAGACTTAATATTGTTAAGATGGCAATACTATGCAAACTGGTCTACAGATTCAGTGCTATCCTTGTCAAAATTCCTATGGCCTTTTTTCAGACATGGAAAAGCCAGTCCTTCAAGTTCATATGGAATGACAAGGGATGTCTGAAAAGCCAAAACAATATTGAAAAAGAATGAAGTTGGAGGACTTATACTTCCTGAGTTTAAAATTTACTACAAAGCTACAGTATTAAAAATAGTGTGGTACTGGTATAAGGAAAGACATATAGCCCAATGGGATAAAATTGAGAGCTCAGAAAACCACATATAGTTATGGCCAATTGATTTTCAACAAGGATGCCAAGATTATACAATGGGAAAATAATATAGTCTCTTTAACAAATGATGAACAGTTGGATATCTATGTGGATATCTTCTTGGACCCCTACCTCACACTATATACAAAAATTAACTCAAAATGGATCAATGACCTAAATTTAAGACCTAAAGCTATAAAACTCCTAGAAGACATAGGAGCAGATCTTCCTATCCTGGGATTTGGCAATAGTTTCTTAGGTATGACACCAAAAGCATGAGCAACAACAACAAAAATTAATTGGACTTCAGGAAAATGAAAAACTTTGTGCATCAAAGGTCATTATCAAGAAAGTGAAAAGACAACCACAGAATGGGAGGAAACATTTGCCAATCATCTACCTGATAAGTCATCTGATATCCAGAATATAAAATCTCTTACAAACCAATGACAAAAAGGTTTTTGCTTGACTAACTTAAAGAATGAGTGAAGCACGTGAATATACATTTCTTCAAAGAAGATGTACATATGGCCACAAAGCACATGAAAAGATACTCAACAACCTAAGCCATTATAGAAATGCAAATGAAAACCACCTTAAACCTACTAAGATGGTTAAACTAAAAAATACAGAAAATAAGTGTTGGCAAGGAAGTGAGAAATCGGAACTGTGTGCATTGTTAGTGAGAATGTAAACTGGCTCAGACACTGTGGAAAACAGGGAGTTCCTCAAAAAATTAAATGTGGATTCTTATATGACCCAGCCATTCCACTTCTAGGTATATGCCCCTGAAAGCTGAAAACATGTGCCCAAATACATGTTCACAAGTATTCATAACAGCATTATTTACAATTGTCCATCAACAGAGGAATAGATAAATAAGTTGTGCTATATACATACAATGGAATATTACTTAGCCATGAAAAGGAATGATGTACTAATGCATACTACAAAGTAGATGAACCTTGAAAACATTATGCTAAGCCAGACATAAAAATATGGTTCCATTTATATGAACTATTTCTAATAGCTAAATCCATAGAGACAGAAAGAATATTGGTGGTTGTCAGGGGATGGGGGTGGGGAGATAGGGAAAAACAAGGAGCAACTTGTTCATTTGTACAGGGCCTTCTTTTGGGGGTGATGGTCATGTTTTGGAACTAGATAGAGGTGGTGGCTGCCCAACATTGTGAATGTACTAAATGCCACTGAAGTCTATGCTTTAAAATGGTTAATTTTACCTCAGTGAATTTCATCTCAATTAAAAAAAAAAAAAAGAAAGAGTGAGGCTTCTGTCAGTTACAGAGCAAACCAGTTTTTTGCCTGGTCTTAGAGGGCAACTTTAAGTAAGAGATTCAGGGTCCTCTCTCCTTAAAAAGAGTGATACTCAAAGTATAGTCTGCAATCTTTTACTGGTCCATGAAGAAGTAAGGAGCTTGCAGCAGAATGTAAACCTGCCACAACACCAAGTACAGAATTTAATTCAGCTGATATGTATACATATGTATGTGCATGCATATGTGTAAATTTAATTTTTGTAGCAAGACCTCAATGAAGGAAGCAAGTGTGTTTATTTCCATTCTGTTGGAAGCTTTGACTCTGACTGCAGATGAGCCCATTGAGAAGCTCTGCTCTAAACCTCCCTCACCAGCCTCCCGGTGTGAGACGGGACCTGCTATGGTGCTGCTTCAAGCCAACATTACCTCTTGAGCTCTGGGGGCCTCCTGCCTGGTTTCCCTGCCTCCAGTCTACCCTCTGATGCCCAACTGGGCCCAATGCATTCTCTACTTTGTAACTAGAATTAACTTTTAAAAATGCACCCCTGGTCACGTCAATTTTCTGCCAAACATTTTCCAGTGGATTTCCATTATTCAGAAGAAAGTCCAAATTCCTTCATGTGGCACAAGGATCCTGCACAGCTTGGCCCTTGATGTCTCTCCCACCACATCATTCACCCACCTTGATGGCTTGTTTGTTTTTTTGCACGCTGTATGGCGGGGGTCACATTTCATTCTTTTTTCATGTGAGTATCCCCTTATCGCAGCACCATTTGTTGAATTTTTTGTGTTGTTTGGTTTTTCGTTTGTTTGTTTGTTTGGGAAAGGCATGGGCTGGGAATCGAAGCTGGATCTCCTGCATGGCAGGCGAGAATTCTACCACTGCACCTCACCCTGCACCTTGCTTTTAATCATACAGCCACAGAATTTCTTTCAGTTCTCCTAATGTCCCACATTTCTTCTTACTTCTAGGCTCTTCTCCAAATGGTTGCCCCTGTCTGGAACTCAGGCTAACTCCTACCCTTCACCAGAGAAGAAATCTTGAGCCCCTCTCTGCCCAAGTGTTACCCAAGTACTCGCTAATTAGTTTGGCCTCGAGCTGTATGGCAGAGACTACTCTCAAATAGCTTTCCTTCTTTCTCCCTAATAAACGGAATCCCTCATTTTGTTTAGGCTCATGGATGCCCCAAGTAAACACATTTCTCAGCCCGGTATGGCCATGTCACTATTCTAATAGGATATAAGCAAGAAGAGCTTTCTGGGATGTGTTCTTAAAAGGAGGGTAGCACTCTTCTTCCACATTTCCTCCTTCCTGTTAGCTGGAATGCAAACGTGATGCCTAGAACTGTGCAGGCATTTTGACTCTGAATAGCAGAGCAGCAAGAGAGGAGGGGCTGGGTTTCTGATGACCTCAAAGCTGTTCCATCATTCTGAACTGCTTCTCTTCAGATTTCATTTATATAAAGGAGCACTAAGCTTCTATCTTGTTTAAACCACTGTTATTTGGGGGCTTTTTGTTAATCACATTAAGTCTAATTCTAATTGATGCAGATGCAAGTAATTGAATACCTGAAAGCAAGGAAGACATTTTAGTTACCTCCTTCAAGAAATCTGGAGGGGGGCTGTTTCAGGCTTGGGTTAACACCCTGTCAGTGTGTCTGTGATTCTTTCAGCCTTCTCCAGAAGATCCGAACATCACTTCCTCAAGATGAGGATGGGCTGGAAAAGGCAAAATAGACACCTCTGTCTTTTATGTTAAAGGAGAATCCTCCCCAAGGCCCCCAAGCAGATTTCCCATGTGCCATCTTATTGGGCAAAATCCTAGTTTCAAGGGATGCTGGGGAAGTTAATCTGTTTTTTTCAGCTTCTATTGTTGGAGGTAGGCACAGAAGAAGGTTGGGGATGGCTGGCCAACCAATGGTGTCTTCCACTCTTGACCCTCTACAGCAGCTTCTGACCTTGGACTCAACTGTCTGTTCCCTTGGCCACTCTCCAGAGTGGAAGCTCTCTGAGGACAGGGACTGCCACCAGGAGACAGTAGTGTAGAGCTGTCAGGATGCACTGTCTGGAACCACTCTACCCGGGTTCAAATCCTGACCCTGCTCCTCTACCTTGGCTGAGTTTATGTCGCTGGCCTCATTATTAAAAGAAGAATAATGATTCTTCCCTGCCTCATAAGGTTGT